>JAGDQP010000955.1:48930-135761 GCA_022664845.1 Lepisma saccharinum | reverse complement strand
TTGTGGCTGCTTATTACACCATGACTGTTCCCAATATACTAGGGTAGTCAGAAACTAAAGTTCCCTAATTAATATATAATTATATATGCCAGATGTTAAGCTGCTTCTTTCTGGTTGAAGGGAAGCTACTACATTCATTTTAAGGAATGAATACTCGGTATATAGTAAATCTCTTACCGGTGCCAAGGAATGCAAGTCGCCGGCAGGGATTTTTAGATTTTCTCGTTACAAGTTGTTACATGGTGTAAGGGACGTGTCAAGGAATCAACAAATGTGTAAATATTTTTAGCATATCTTAATGTACGGAATTATAATAACATTAAGAATATTCCACGTGAATCTTTTAATCTACTGTGTGCTATGTTCATAATATACTGGGAATTTATGTCCAAAAATGGAACGTTTTACAACAATAATCCAATATCCAGTTTCAGGTTATTGTGGGGAATGTCATTGTTCTTGAGAATAGGCGGCCGGTAGTTCTCAGGTACATGTTTTTCACTGTGATACTTGGTTCTGCTGGGGAAATAGTTCTTGTGGGTTGAGTTATTATTATTGTTATTTTACAGTTTCTAGAATCGGGGACCACAACAGCTGGAGACGGAAGTGTTATTTCAAATTTTGAACAACTTTTAGAGGAGAAAAAAAACATTTCGATAGCTCATACCGTTTGGCAGCTGGAAGAACTAACTGGTGGTCGAAATTAACATGTTGTAGACAATTTTTCGGGACTTTTGTATGCTGTAACTCAAAAAGAAAAGGAAATAAAGATTCCAAACTAAAGTGAAGTACTAAATGGGATATGCGAAATCAAAGGGTGAAAATTTCAAAAGCAGGGGCATCCCAGGAATTCTGTCACGGGAGCAACTTCAAAATTTGGAGTAGAAAGAATGGTTGATTTTGTTTTCTTTGAAACAAACATGAAATTTTGAACAACTTTCAGAGGAAACATTGTTTAATATCTTCGTAGCGTTTGTTTATTGCAAGAGTCAATTAATAGGTCAGCAGTTAACTTATCAAGTAGCTCTCTTATTACTGATAATTGATTTAAAAAAATAATCCTCTGAAAGTTGTTCAACATTTCATATTTGTTTAAAAAAAAGCAAAATCAACCATTGTTTTTACTCAAAATTTTGAAGTTGCCCCCGTAACAGTATTCCTGGGACGCCCCTGATTTCAGAAGGATTACCACGGGATTCGGCACATGCACTTTGGTATTATTTTTTTTTTTTTGTTTCAAACATTTCTGTGCACTAGAAGCTAAGGCCCTGTTACGGATTTCGTGAATCACCCTCTATAGATAATCAGAGCATTTTGACCCTCTGACTTCCTGCAGGACTGACCGCTGCCGTTGACAGCTGCATTCCGTCCTCCGGGCAATTAGGTCCTCCGATGCTGTTTTCCATCATGTGATAAGAAAGGAGAGGCGCAGACCTTTGAATCACCACGCTGTGTGCTAATGCGGGTTGGTGAGCAGCCCATCCATGTTCATTCGCCAAGCAATTACTTGGGTACTAACAGGCCTTACGACGTGAATGTATGGATTGGACATTAGACTTCTACCCCGGTTGGTTCCCTTAAGCCTTAGCAAGAGGAATTAAGGGGTCTCCTCCCAGTTAGTAGCAGAAGTCTTTTGGGGAGACAGTCCCGGTTTGCCGGACGTAACATTCGGAAAGTCCTGGGAACGATCACAGGACCTCCTCTCATCACTGAGATTTTTTCCTCAGTCACACCATCCAAATGCCGAGATGGTATCTACAAAAGTAGGCCTGGCAGACTACATTTCATCATTCTTTCTCCTGCTCTATCGTGACCTAAGCATGAGGTGCTTCAAGGTCATAAACAAATTAAATTCAATAAGGTCAGAGGTCTATAAATAACGCCAAATTTCAAAATTGAAAGTAAAGTATAAGAGATAGACAAGAAAGTTTGAGTACATGTGTAGTTGGAAATATTGTCTTTGGGTTGTAATCACTGGATATATCCAGCACCACTGTTAATGAACGTTCCTTCCAGGCCTGAAATTCACGCTGAAGAATGGTCGTACAGAGCTGAGACTTTTTGGCTAAGCCCAAGGTTCGGGTTATATACAGTGTGTAACAAGACCCCGAAACAAGTAAAAATGTCCCTATGAATATGGGTCAAATTCCGCTTCATTTTGGAGAGACAGCGTTTCCAAATGATAAAGCTCAATCCTTTCTGTCTTATCCATAGTTTACTACATTTACGTATGTTTGTTTATCATCACTAGTGTATGCCAAATATCTAAGAACACGACGTAGTGCCATTTGAATAATTTAAACATTATACCAGGTTAGCAACACTGACAACACGGTGACATCGTGTTTTCACTCCTGATATCCACCATGTTGTTAGAAACAAATTTCTGGAAACGTGATTTCCGTTCAACGCGTTGTTCTTGATTTTTTTTTTTTTTTTTTTTTTTTTTTAGCATTATTCATATTCTTCCCATTGTTAACCGTCGATTTTGGCCCTCAAGTTGGAAACGCTGTATCTCCAAATCGAAGCAGAATCCGTATGTTCATACGAACTTCTTTACTTGTTTCGATGTCGGGAATCCCCGCCCGGTGTTTTCCCGAGGTCTTGTTATACACCCTTTATAAAAGATTACCTCGATTCGTCAATGTTACTCCTATCTCTTAGCTTCTGAAGTCTCTATATATTGTCTTCATCTATTCCTTCACTACAAGAAGCTTCTCTTTTTCCGTTGAGAACTTTAAAAAACATGTGTTTTAATAGACACATGAATTAGCTCCTTATCAAGTGGAAATAAGAACAAATTTATGTCTCTTAGAAGAATGTACGCAAGGGTACGTTAAGGCTGCAAAACAAAAGCTTTCTCCTGCTTCTTTACATCTTGGTATTGGGCCCCCATTAACTTCCTTGTCTACTTTCCCTTTGTTTGTTCAATGTGAAAGGTTTGACAGAATTGATCGAGACAAAATGGTAGCTGTAAATATTTGTTGATTCGACACTTTGTTTGAATTTTGTCTCGTCTATATCGTCAGGCTTCTTGACTTATGCATCACGAGTTATATATTGCTAACTTACGTGTTCACCTTCCTATTAAGAATTACGTGGTTGTCTAAAGTGTAAGCTTGAACGTTGACTTTAAATTTAGAGTAGAAAAAAAAATATGAACAAACCAGAAGCTTCCTTAAAGCAGATGTTTCCAACCTGTTTCACGAACCCAGCTCCTTGCTCAAGTGATTATGTAGGTCATTCAGAATGTTTTTTTTTTTCAGTTTTTCTTGTAACATTTTCACAAAGAAAATGCCGGGATGGTACCAAAACTGGTAACACAAATCTTGGAATCTGGGGTGAGTATTAGAAACGAAGTTAGAGTTGATCGTTTTTGAGATGATATTGGTGCAACCTGATTATGGATTGCATCCAAACACAAAGCAAAAGTCAGAAAATTGAAAAGTAGGACACTATTGTTATCATTTGACAGATATAACTGAATATTTCTATATAGTGCAACCCTTCGGGATTTCTGGAGGACGCTAGCCTCATCTAGCATCAAATAGGATGAAGAAAAATAGCGTAGCTCGAGTTATAGAGAATACTATAGGCCAGATATAATTGCGGGCGGTAGAGACTTAATTAATGCCATGATATCCGGGTCAGGTTGTTGATTATTGGATAGGCTCATACATGAAGTCTTAGAAGTTCATGGATGAGGGATCCAAGAATCAATCCTGACTAAGAGAGCTACTTAGCTTGATCTGGAATTCATAAGGAAAGACAATGATTCAAACTTAATATAACATAACCTCGATTAACAAGTTCAGCCTTGAAAAGATACGCGATGACTTAAATAGTCAGTGACTAACATAGTATGTTTCTACAAGTTGGACAGAGAGAAGTAGGAAAGACCCGGAACTAAGTAATTAACTGAATACTGGAGTCCAGGTGAACAGAAGGTCGTGCAAGAGACTCAGATGTAGTAACTCTGAGGATCTCTGAATAACACTGAGCCACCCATTTTGGGAGGTTATATAATCTTTATTGTTTACATTATGGAATACACAATTTAGCAGTGCTGGTGACATAATGATTGAGTTATATAACGTGATGTTACGTGGCTTGATTATATAACTGTCCTTCAGAGTCAGCAACTACCTTTTACGAGAAGGTATAACTTTACTTGATTGAAGTCTGGATAATAAGCAATTAAACCAGAAAGCTTTTGGACTCAAATGAAACTTTAAACCTTCTACTATACAAGATATAATTAAATATTTCTGTGCTGTTTTCGTTTCTAATAAAAATCGCAATTTTAAAAAAAAAAAAGTCCAGCCGGTATGATATGGGGTAGTCTTACATCAACAGTAAATTTCATGACACATCTAAAATCATTAACTTAACATCAACCTGCAATCTCTGTTTATCAGTGCAGAAACTATCAGAACAGTGATAATAATTTACGAAGGTAAAGTTTCAATAAATAAATCATGGTGGAAAAAAATAGATGAAAAATGTAATTTCTGTTTTCAAGAGTTATTCAAAACTTGCAAAATAATTTTGACCCTTTGCAAAACAATGCACATTAAAATCGTTATATAAAACAGTTTTTAATTCTTTCAGAAAATACCTTCTTAGAATCTCGATACAAATAGCGAACCCTATTTTGTCCAACAATTTGCCTCTTCATTTTGTTCGACTAACTAAGTTTAAGATTTCAAGATGGCTTTGTTCAACAAGCTGCACAAGGTTAAATAAGTTACCACGATATTTACACCTAAATAAAAATTGTAAAATAAGGCAAGGTTCTTGTATTTTACAGTACAGATTTAACAAATCCACAAACGAGCAACAAATCTAATGTAAAAATAAACCAAAGCGTAGAAAAAATTCTAAAATTTTTAAACAAACTCCACGAGGAAGCACGTTTTCCGTGAAATCACTACTCAAAATGAAGAAACTGCCTCTGTAATGCGTCCAGTAAGTAACTCAACTCCCACTCTCTTGAAGACACCATCAACTCAACCTGGTGGTGGGGGTGGGGGGAGAGTTTTAATTTCTATCAGAATAATAATAGGAGTTGCAATAATTCAGAGGCACATTTTAGTCACACAGAATTAGACGCCATTCGACTGTTGGAATGTGTAAAATAGGTATATATTAATACTACCCAGGGATTCCGCCGGGATTTTCAGTTTGAGGGGTGTAAAGTCAAAATTGGGAGTGTAAATGATTTTTTTCACGGTTTCTATCGATTTTTGACTGTACAAAATGTAGTTGGGGATGCTTTGGAGGATTTGGGGGTGCACCCACAGAGTGTGTGGGTTGGCGGAAACACTCATACCACCAATGCTTCAATTATTTGTAGGTCGCGTACAGATATTCATCAAGTTTTTAAAAGAGTATTTCTATCTGGAATTAAGACGTTAAAATATGTACTTTAGGCATCTCAGGGTCAGGCTGATTTAAGGTGATGGAAAATATGCTGGAAGGTAGTCGGCAAGGGCCTAGTTCGTAGGCACTATCCTGGTATTTGGCTGGTATGACTGAAGAAAAAACCTGGAGAAACCTGTCAGGATGGGCGGCCACTGGAGCTGCAAACACATTTATGTTAAATCCCTTTGAATTTTGAATGCTCGAAGAACACTGCTCAAAGGCATTTCGTAATAGATCCTGTCGGGACTGTTTGAAGAGCTTTGTTGTTTCGATCCGTCAAGCTGGAAATATGTTGTTGTATGCGGTCTCGCTGGTGCTTTTCATTTAACATAATTTAAAGGCATGTATCCAGAATTTGATATTGGGAGGGGTCCATGCGCTTCCGGGGGGTTACTACCTGCATCTGAACATGAAATTTATACTAAATACAGCTAATTACACCTAAATTTATACTATTAGGTAGATTTCGAAGAAAATATACCTATTGAGATCGGTACGATATGAAAGTGTATATTTATATAGAGTTATATATTTATATATTAACACGCTAGCGGCCATAATTTTAAAGATATTTGAACCAAATTTTTATATGTTGTTTCTAGGCTTAAAAGCTCTGTTAAGTTCGTTAATGAGCAAAATCGGTCGCCATCTTGGATCCAAAATGGCCGCCGAACCCATTGTTGTATAGAATACACAGCCTAAACCGCTGGGGCTATTGAAATCAAATTTGGCATAAAGGTACAACATCACTTTTTGATTATGAAAATGTAACCTAATGAGTTCAAAGACGCCATCTTGGATCCAAAATGGCGGACCTAAAAATCCATTTTCCACACCGTTTGAGCTAGAGATACGAAATTTGGCATAAAGGTGCATTATGACGAGTAGCTTAGGGAAATATCACAACATTTGGGAAAAGTCGCCATCTTAGATCCAAAATAACCGCCCAAAATACCATTTTGCACACCGTTTGAGCTGGATAAATGAAATTTTACTTGAAGTTGTACTATCACAAGTAGGTCACGACAAAATAAGAAAACTTTCAAAACGTCGTCAACTTGGATCCAAAATGGCCGCCCCAAAAACCCAATTTCCAAATCATTGAAGGTAGAGAAACGAAATTTTCAATGAAGGTGTATGACCAAGAGTAGGTTACAATAAATGGGGCAAATCTTCCCTTTGGGGGCGCAGCCAACCGTGGGAGGGTGAAGATGTACTCCGTGGTGGTGTAGTGCTGCAGGGAGATTTTGGTTAAGATAAAGGAGGCGCATCCTCTCAAAAGCACTGAAGTTGGGGGGCGAGCCCCGGCTCCCAGCGAAACTTCGAAATCTACCTCAGCCTGTAGGCCTACCGAAAGGGATTTTTTTAAGCCTGCAACTCTGATTTTAGGGTTTCCAGTTCACCCCGGACCCGCCCCCTAAGTACATCCTTCATGATTTCTTGAATCGTAAGCAGTGCATCGTATAACAAACAGTTCCATCAGTTTCGATGAAATCTTTCTTGAATTCCTGAGTCAGAACGAAAAATCCGAATTTGGACCCGTTCGGCATGACGAAATCTTGCAGTAAATTTGTTAGGTAACAAACGGACATTCACCAACTAAAGACAACTGATTCCAGTGAAATTAGTTTTAAAAAGAAACAATGAAATGAACATACATTAGTAGACTCCCCACATGATATCTGTGTACTCGGCTCACGACTGACGTAAAATACGTTATATTCGTTATAACTAATTGTTGTTTTGCAGATAGATCAAGAAGAGTCAACTTACTTTTAACAAGTGTCAGCGAGTAGAATTTTTCATTGTTACAGTTGTGCTTTTCAGTCCTGTGTTCACTATCGAGATTGGTAATAAAAATTGCAATCCAAATGACAACATGTACTGTCGAAAATTGTAAAATGTAGCAGCAAAAAGGGAAGAAGAGGGGGATTATGGGCAGAGTGGAGCGAAAAAGGGATAAAGGTTCCAAAGAAAAGGGGGAAAAAAAAGTGCTAGAAAATTGCCTCCACATTTCAACTGGAGACAACATTTCACTCATTGGCTTTTCTCAGAAATCTTTAATTGCCTTACAAGAAAAAGATGTGATGCTAATCCTTGCTCATTACTCAGAAAATATGAATGAAAGCCAAAATCAACGTATCAAGTGACAAATTATAAAAGGTGAAATCAGATATTGAAAATAACTGATCACAGAGCTTCCCGTTTTACTTAGAGAGAGAGAGAGAGAGAGAGAGATGTCAGAGAGAGGGGTGAGAGACGAGAAAAAGATCTCTCATAATATTATTGTATACATACGAAGTGATTCGTGGAATCTACTAGAAGTAATACTGGAAACACCGAAGTAATTACCAAACCCCTTCAGTGTAATAGATGGAGAAAGCAGATACAGAGCTCTACTTGTCTGTATCTAATTTCTCTCTCTCTCGCACCCCCACGCACACACATACACAAAGAGAGTGAAAGAATTAGAGTGTACAAGAGGAGGAAGAGAGATAGAAAGAGAGATAAGAAAGGATCAAAGATGGTAAAGAGAAATCGAGAAGATGAAAAAGGTAAGTAAAAAAGGAAACAGACGAGAGAGAGAGAGAGAGAGAGAAATAGAGAGAGATAGGGAGCACGAGAAAGTAGAAGCAAAAGACAGAATGAAAGAGCGATAAACAGAGAAGGGTAATGGAATAATATATAACGGAATAGAAAGAGAAAGAAAGGTAGAACGAAAGAAAAATAGAGACAGAAGCGGACCCAACGAGAGAAAATGAGATAACAAATAATATTATATAGAGAAAGAGAAAGAGAGAAAGCAAGAGACAGGGAGAAATAGATAGAAGTGTACAACCGCATGGTTCACAGTCCGACGTATCATGTGTGGAGCTCCTGTAGAAGAAGGTAATAGCATTGACCCTCAAGCAGAGAACTGTCAACCGAACGATATTTATAAAGATAATCCAGATAGGCGGAACAGGATTCCACTAATGGCCTATCAATGCTAAGCTTGGAATCGAATGCCACACTCGATATACGATAATATCCCAAGGGGCGAATTATATCTACTAAACATAACACAATACCAATTTCAAGAGATAACACAATACCAATGTAATAAGAACAATCAATGACGGAATACACTCTGTGGACAGTCTGACTAGTGTCTTATTTGAATTACCTGTTTGAAATGTTTGTTCAGTTTTATTCCAAACAAATCTTTGTTGTAAATAAAAACGAACCTGAGATTCTCAATATCCTTTTACAAGATGAAGTGCTCACAAAGTTCTACTGTAACGTATTGACATGAATGTTGTGGAAATAAAACATAGGTCAGTATGCATATACGGCAGAAGGTATCAACGAGTTTTAATTCAGATTTAATATTCTCCAAGATTTAAAAAAAAAATACAAAGTTAATAGTATAGCAACTCTCAACTTCCGAACAAATATGCTCTCAATATATTTCTGAGATAACAGTAAACGGAATATGGCAAATCACCATTGTTCAAGTTACACCATCAACAATTAACAGAATATATTCTGTATGAAATTTATGCTTTCGTAATGGACAATATATATTTCTTATTCAATCGTATCTACGACTGGTCATTTGTATGTTTTCTTAACACTGACAATCAGTCATATTAAGGACACAGCAAAGGTTATCTAGGCCCTGATGTACTGTACGATTTTGCTAATAGGAAAAAGAAATCTATCTACAAAATTCTCACAGCCGAGACAGAGGTAAGTAGCATTAACTCCAGTTCCCAAGGCTATCTAGGCCTTTTCAAAGTAAACATACTTCAGGCAGAGAAAGGAAATTCAGTATCAATCGAACTCGACACACAAAGGTAATGACGTCTTAATGTATGATTGTATTCATTTCATAGAAATTCATTGTTGCCTTAACAAAGAACTTCGATATAATTTGTTTATTACAAACAAATACAACAATTAAGAATATAAATGGTGTAATTGAGCACAAAATTAACGACTATCTCACGTACAGAGCAATAGCTGAATTAGTTCACAGTTCACGATAGTTAGTGATTCAACCTATTTATATCTTAAGGCAGAAGCGATATATCTCTACGCATAGAATCAAATTGAATTTAAAGTTTTTTTAACTTCATTTCATGAGATATTTTGTTCACCTATGTATTGGTATTACCCGTTCAATACTTATCCAACTGCTTTTGATTGGAACAAGAAATTAGTTTGAATGTCTTGTCTACATAGAATGGTGGCGACAGTATTTATAGAAAAATTCTCGTTCACGACAAATAACACCAAATATTCGCCAACATAAAGGTTTACTTAATAAATAAATTCTCAGACAACGAAAACAGAACACACGAATACATAAAATATTTCTTAAATACTAAATGGAGAGACCAATAAAGAAATCGAATTATATACAACGCAGTATTAATAATTCTTTATTAGAAGAGATAAAAGCAATGGTTTCCACAATCTATAATCTAAGTCGACTCTTCCCAGAAAGTAAATAGTGTCTAAATAATTTCTCAAGAGATGGGTAGACTTGCTAAGGATTGGTATGTTGCAGACATAGAATATAATACAAGAAAAACAACTGAAAATTTAAATAATTGCATGTACATGTCGAGATTTTGAATGGATATCAAAATTGAGAAATAAATGTATAGTCATACTACTTACAGTTAAAATATACCCAAAAAGATCCTTACGATCAGATAATCCAGTTTGACAAAATTTTACACACTTCTTTATAGCCACCCTGTACTTGGATATAAAACTGACTGTGTGCACACCTTTAATTTGAAGGAAAATTCACACAAACGAAACATCTGGCACATATATACATTTAAAAAAATGATCCATCACATCTACTATCTGTACCTGGCACCAGGATTTCTTCAAAATTCATAATATACAAATATGTAGTAAAATCAATGTATAATGATACGTATATGATTTTGCTTAATTTCTCTGTCAAAATCTAAATTCTCTACGCATCCCGATCGGGCTTCAATATCTTGACTGTTAATGGAATTTCTGAACCAAACGTTATTCGAATATAAGAACACACGTAAGTATACAATTACAAGAGAAATATACAGGACAAATACGTATGAACGAGCTAAAATTAGAAGATACGTTCCGCACCAGAATAAAAGTACTTTTAGGAAGGAAATAATCTTTCGTTTGAAAATGTACTAAATGAAGCCAAAAAAAAAAGAAAGCTCACTGTTACAAGTGAAACAGAAAAATAAGAATGCAATGAAAGAGAAAGAGAGAGAGAGAGAGAAATAGAGCGAATGAGAGAAAGAAGATGGAGTGAGAGAGATATAAGATTTTCTAGTTCTGGTCCACATTCACAAATATAGACGCACCATAGCCATTACCTAAGGGTTACCTACCGACAAAATTTAATGGTAATTTAGTGTTTTAAAGCACAAGAGAAGAGATGTAAAGGTGAGGTATAAGACAAGGTGAGAAAAACAAATGAAATCCAGTTGAATGTTTGTATAACACATTGGGTAAATAGGTTTATGGAAACAGGAGTAGAAAGGGTCCGAAAGTATGTTGCATGGAAGGAAAATAGAAGAGGAAACTGATCTCTGCATATGTTTTACTGCAAAGGTGGCTCCAGGTATCTCGAAGCATATGGCGTAGTTTGTAAAACCGTTCTTCGCCCCCCCAGGTCCATTCACTGGGTTCATGGAGTTTCCTACCACCAAACTCCACGGATGAATAAAAGTGGGTCTCTAGCAGCGAGGGAACATAAGCAAATTGAGAAATAATTTTCTGCCTCGCAATCTTGCACCTGAACCGTGGATCAGACTTCACGGTTCTAGATGAACCCACCCTATTCTCTCAGCTTATCAGAATGGATTGAATTACAACGGCATTGTTCCCGCCTTCTACCTTCTCTCCTCTCCTCTCTCTTTACCCGGGTCAATGTAACAATTATTCTCTGTACCGATTCATCAAGGAAGAAGAGAAGCTCTCTTGGGACGATGACTGCGTATTACGTACTAATGTCTTCGTGTTCGTACTAACAATTCCCTTTTGTATGTTAAATAACCTGGAATACAATGAATCTTCAATACACCTTCTCTGTCTGCAATAGTAACAATGTCGCATTGCATTGTGGGTGAAAACTCAAATATTACCTATTTACATAATAATTGAATGGCTGTTACGAAAAGGTCTAAACATTTCATACTTTATATTCGTACAAAACTTTCTATGATATTCATAGAATATTGTAACTACCTACTTTAGCTATATCTCTGTAATTGTGTTAGATAAGTGGGTGTACATTAGGGTGGGGCAAAAAAATCAACTTATACAAATTTAATGAAGATCACTGCTCTTGCATGTGCTAAGTACATTTTTAATAAAATTCCTAAGAAAATAGCCCTTCTAAGGGTCGCAACTGGAAATTGAGGCATGATTTAAAATTTTGTGACTTTTGGATTTCTCGCTAGATGGCAGCAACAAAAATCTTTGTAGTTTTATGATACAAAGATGAGGCGTGTAGCTGCGGAATTTTTTTTGGTACACACTTTAATTATAATTTTTCCTTTTTCATTTCTCTTTTGTTTTGCATAAAACTTAATTTATTTTTAATGCAGTATTAACGCAGATTTATCCCGACACTCGCAACAATATTTTGACCAAACCTTGTTTTAATATTTATAATATTTTCCTATCAAATATAAGGAGATTTTAAAATCCTAAAACAGCCTATCTGACTGAAGTGACTATGGCTTCAACATCAACTTCTTCAAAGGGGCCAGTAATTCGATCAGATTCTGACCACTCTTTATTTGGTCAGCCTGAAGTATTTTCTGGAAGACAACTCCCAACGAAGGAAGAAGTAGTTAAATGCTACCTGTTTTACAGGAAAATGGTTCCTGAAGAGGGGAAAGAAACACCTTCTACGAGAGATGTTTTAAAATATGTGGCTAATGATCTTGTCAGTTTTTGGAACAAAGCCAGCATTCCAGTTATTGGATATTCTAGTGTTGTGGGTAAACTTCAAAAGCTCATAGAACTTGCCCAACAGCTCCAAAAGTATCCACCAGCAAAGCGCACATCACTTACCTTCAAGGCGGACTTCAGTAATTTCAAGCAAGTATTTGACATCTGTTCTTGCAAGTGTGTCCGGAACAAAATAGTTGACAGACAGTTGTGTAAATGCGCTACAAAAGTGTCGCAAATCGAGTGGAACTTCTGGGTAGATCAGGCTTCGGTCCGGAAAATGGTAATCGGTCCGATTGATAAAATTGTTTCGAGTTCGCTTCAGAAAAAAACAGAGAGGAAGAACCGGGAAGAACGGTTTAGGAAAAAGTATTTGGAAAGCCCAATAACCAGTAAAAGCAATGCCTACCAGTTTAGTTTTACTGAAGAAAATGAAGCAAGTGATGTAACCTTAGAAGATGAACCACTTTACCAACCAAGCATATCAGACTCAGAAGACACAGATTCCGAAACACGGCTAGTACAAAACAGGCATCAGTACCCAAACTTAAGCCAAATGATGGAAAGAACTGGCGTTAGTAACCGAGACGCATGCAAATTAATAAATGCATGCCTCAAAGACCTGAAACTGGATAAACCGGAAAATATGCTAGAACCAACAAAGTTGCGGAGACAACGAATTTATTGGAGAGACAAGGGAGCAGAATCTCGTTCGTTTGATTTGCGCAAGCTAGTTTGTGTTGGTTTTGATGGGCGCATAGATGAAACCAGACTTTTTGGACCAGATGGAGGACAATTAACAAAGAAGGAGGATCATTACGCTATTATTGCATATCCTAGTGAACAATATGTGGATCATATTGCTCCACAAAGTGGTAAAGCAGAAGATATTTCAAAGGAAATACTCTCTGTTATACGTGACACGGATTCTACTGATACTTTGTGTGCTGTAATATGTGATGGAACAAACACAAACACCGGTGAACACTCTGGAATTATACGAAGACTGGAAACAACTTTAAATCGACCTTTACAGTGGCTCATTTGTATGTTGCATCTCAATGAGCTTCCAGTAAGAGAAATTTTTAAGAATATTGATGGGAAAACAACTGGTCCAAAGGGATTTTCGGGCCCCATTGGAAAGATGCTAAATTTTGATCCACGGCATTTACCAATAGTTGATTTCCAGCCTGTCACTGGAAACGTCAAGGAACTTTGTGTAAATATTACAAAAGATTTTAGTGCTGATCAAAAGTATTTGCTGAAAGCTTCCATCGCAGTACAGAAGGGAAAGCAGAACTCTGATGCTGCTGCTATAAAATGTTTACAAACTGCTTCTCCAGGTACCCTTAATCATGCCAGGTGGTTGACGCTTGCCAATCGAACACTTCGTTTATTTATGGGTACAAAAAGTCCATCTAGGAACCTACTGCAACTTGTAACCTACATTGTTAGAGTTTATGCTCCAAGTTGGTTCGAAATAAAAACCCATTCCAACTGCACTGATGGATCACGCAACTTCCACTTTATTTTGGAGAAAGTTAGGAATCTACCCGATAGAGAGATGCAGGAAGCTGCAATAAAATCTCTTCAGTTAAACTGTTATTTTGCCCACAGTGAAAATATACTTCTTGCAGCTCTTGCAGATCCAGACATTGAGGTGAGAAAAGATGCAGTTAACAAAATAATTGTTGCAAGGACGATCAATCAAGCTGGAGTGAGAAAATTTTGTAAATCAAATATCATGATTAATCGTGAAGCAGAAACCTACTACAACATGATTGATTGGGATGTTTCAGTTATAACGCCACCTCCACTTGTAAACTCAGTGACAAACGAAGAACTATTGGCAAAGATTGAAATAGGACCATTGGAATTTATAGGAATTCAGTGTCATTCACAAGCAGTTGAACGAGTCGTTAAAGAAGTTTCCAGGGTTTCTACCAAAGTTGTTGGTCATAAAGCCAGACATGGAATGATTGCTTCATCAGAGGAATCAAGAAGGAAATTTGGAATCCTGGACACAAAGCACGCGTTTCTGAAAGCAGATAATTAGGTAATAATTTTTAAAAATATTTTTCATTCATGTTTTTGTAACAATACACTTACTGAACAGAAAAGATATTTCTATTTTATGTCTATGTTGGGTTCATTGTTAACCCAAAGTTGGGACCCTTCAATCAAAACATAAAAATCTGAAATTTTGCATAGGAAATTATCTTTACCTGTATCAACTTTTAGGACTAGAGACAAAAGCTGCTCTTCACATTTCTTGAATTTTGCCTCACCCTAGTGTACATGAATTAGAGTTACACATTCTAATACAAAGTTCATCTAATTCAATCTTCTGTAAACTTGCTTTTAGGGAATGTTTTTAAATGTTTCGTCTTGCTCATTCAGTTGAAATTTTTGTTTTGTTTTAGCACTCTGGTTTGAAAATGGCAAGGAGGTAGTGTTATTAAAATTCAAACATTTGGAACTGACCGACCGCAGCTCAGTTGGTAGTTCGTTTTCGATTCAGAAGGTCTTTTTCATATTTCGAACTCATCAACCCGAAACATCTTTCCATGGTAATATTGGGATGGTATCTCGAAAACTAGTCTCTGATTATATTTCCACATAGTTTCCAATACTTTATTACGACCTGAGCCAAATACTCCTAAAACCCATAAAATTTAATTAAATTCTTCTACCACTGTATTGGTAACTCATGCTTAATTTGTAGCCAGATTCATAATTCGGGACCATTATTGTAGAACGTTGTGGTTTGTAATGCATATAGACTAGAGTGACAACAAATTTAGTTCTAGTTTAGTGTAACGCGATGGTCTCTTAACGTAGATGGCAGCACTATCTCCGTATGTCTCTAATGTAGTTTTCTGGTTTCACGAAATTCCAATGCTGCTCTTACAAATATTCAAGGCTAGAAAGTTCAAATTCTCAGAGAGAATAAAGTTTATAACCATATCAAGAATTCTATTTGTGCCGATTTTTTTTTTATTTTCCTTTTTCGTTATTGTTGAAATCGCTTGATTGTTGTAGTGAATATCCAAACCTATAACAATGAAGTTCTTTCAACAATGAGCGAATGAGAAAACAATGAGCACATATAGAACTCTCGAATTTATTGTGAACTTTCTTTTCTGAAAATTTAAACTCTCTAGGCTTGAATTTGTAGAAGGAGCATTGGAATTTCGTACAATGAGAACAGTACATTAGAGACATACGGAGGTAGTGCTGCCATCTAGCTTTGAGATCGATACTTTACACTAACCTTATTTTTTATCATTATCAGGAATTCAAAGTTAGACATATTCATTGTGTATATAACACTGACTACTCAACAACAACGCATACTGACTAATGGCAGTATGGAATGAAAGACATTTACTACAGCGTAATTTAGACACTTCAGACAAGACGTAAGATGTGAGATCACATGCAATCTGCGTACAAATTGTGATAATGTTGATGATTAAAAGTGTTTTTGAAGACTGTAACTTGTAGCGAACATTTTGTAGTTACGCTACCCTTTATTCCTCCAGAAAGTGTTCTAGTTACTTTTATTATTGTTTTAGTGACTTTTGATTTATATTTTGTGAAGATGTACGAAACCTGAGTTGAAACACTGATGTATGACAGAGCCGCCTGACGGCAAAAAATGTAACTAGCAATTGTACATGTCGACATGAGTGATCACGAGTCCTTATACTTGCTTGTGAATACCATCAGGGGAAACAACTAGATAATTGGTCTGTTCGATATTGAGATAGAAATTAGATACTGATTACGTAATAGAGTACAGCGTATCTACATTTATGAAGTCTACAAGCATCTATGGATTCCTGATCGCCATCCTTGTGGAATTTCGAGATCGTCGTATTTTGAGTTCGTATTCGTTATTAATTATTCCTGAGAATCTTCAATTTCGCATATATTTTGGTAAGTGTGAATTTTCACCAGTTTCAGTTTCGTCGGATTATGTGACTTCTTCGGGTATGAGTGAGATAGTTTATTTGAATGAAGTATGTTTTACATGTAGTAAATATTCGTCGGCGAATCTATTGCTTCAGTTGGTGTTAAGGAAATCGTGTTTGGATGAACTTGAATATAGATTCCTTCCTAACGTCGAGAATTTGGTATCGTGTGAATCTATTGCCATCGTATTGTATGTCGCGATAATATTGTTGTTAAAGTTTTGCAATTATCATTTTGATCTATCTTACGTTGATATCAGAAGGAATTATTTGAATATTCCAAATTTCACCTTTCTTCGTAACCACGTGTTCGGGTTGATAGCCGGCAGTAGGGTTCGTGACCACTACCTCGTATCTCCTAGTATATTCGTGCGATTGTTTTCATATTTGGTAAACGTTTTCTTCAGCGATTTAAAAGTAGATTCCTATTTCCGGATCGTGGATTTGTTGCGTGAAATTGTGAAAACCACAAGAGGAGAAGATAGGAATCCAAGTCATAATTGGAGTGAAAAAGTTGGATACACTGTTGATCAGGAATTTGAGTGTAATTATTTGTGTATTAATTATATATTCATATCATAGTGTATTTATTGAGTATATTGGAATATGTCATGATTTCTACGATTTGTTCAATCGATTCGTTGTATATGATTATGACCTATAAAGCGATAGGTCACATTTGTAAGGAGATTGTAATTTGCTGTGGATTTGACAAACTAATAGTTCACATTATACGTTTTATGAAAATGATTTCTAGATTTGTTTCTGAACTTACTATACAACTTTCTCACCTAACCTACAGTAACGGCTTTAATTGTGGGGTCCCATCGAGGATCCTCCCTTCTGTTTCAGCTCCTTTTGGTCGGTTACTCTTGTTATAGTGGGTTGCTGGGTGTTTTCAGTGAGAGAATATATTTCACAATGACTGGCGGCTTATAGTAGCAGGAGTGACTGCCAAGGAAGAGTTGTTACAAACTCTAGCCCAAAGATGATAACTTGAGTATTCTTCTCTGTTGGCCCAGGATACTTTCTCTGTCCCCTTGATATTTCACTTCATACTTGTGCCAAAATTTGACTGTCATCATAAATTTCCGATCTATTGTGTAAGTAACGTACGTACATCCAGTAAATATTACTTCTCCGGATGTCGAAGTACATTTCTTATTCCGTGTATTTTGAACCTTGCATTTAATATTCATGGAATTGCTCATTGTCACAAGTTATGTGAAAAAGGACATACCACTCATTGTGTTTGTACTCGGAAATCAATACTTTACGCTTATTCAATATTCTACGAAAATATGTAATGGAGATCTTAACTAGAATTAATCAACGCTAATTTTATTAATTCAATCGAGCGCAATACAGGGCAGAAAAGTTTGTATGACGACTTGTTGAACTTATAAGTGGACACTGCTAATACGCCCAGCTTCTGAAGTAGTACCATGTACTAAAATAGTAGCCAACAATAAGTAACTCTTTCTTCTCAGTGTATCGCATGGGATTCGCGGGATCAATGGCTGGGGAACTACCCTGCTTATGTAAGCCAATCCTTCCGGGACCACATCGGAGGAAGCATTACTGATCTAAAGTGGAGATATAGAGATTTTGTGGGGGTAGGGGGGAAGGAAACACTGCATCTAGTCTTACCTCACAAAGAGAACTTTATTAAGCCCAAGATTAAGTGAGCTTACAAGAGATTTCACACACTTATTTAGAAAGTTGTACGAAATGCAAAAACGGGGATATTACGATAGTTTAATTAATAAGTCTAGCAATGAAATTAAAACTGCATGGGATTTAATAAATCAAAATATAAATAAAAGTAAGAAATGAAAATCGTTGTGTATCTATTGACAGCAGAGTGCTCGATAAGCCCAAAGATATCGCAGAAGAATTCAATAATCACTTTCTTAACATGGCTACATTTTCCAAGACTGTGTCCGCACAACGAAGAATCAGGTATCAAAATAAGGAATTTTCAGTGGAGCAAAATATGTTTCCAACTCCAGTTATTCAATTGAAGAGTTATACACTCATATTCAGAAGCTGTCAAATACAAATTAATCAAGTCTGGATGAAATCCCGTCCATTGTTATTAAAAGGTGCATACATTTAATTGGAAACCAACTTTGCTATCTTATAAATAGATCTTTTGAGTCACGCGTTTTCCCAAGCAGGCTAAAAAGATTATTCTTTTGCGCAAGAAAGAAAGCATATAAGATATGCATAATTATCGTCCCATTTCTATTTTATCAATATTTTGTAAAATATTTGAATACGCAATGTTGGCACGCTTAAATAACTTTCTATCTGCACTCAAGTTGATTTCCCTCAGCAAACATAGCTTTCAGAAAAAAAAATCTATCGATACTGCACTGTTTGAATTTATAAAAGAAGTTTCAGATACCTTAAATAAGTACCAACATGCTATAAGTGTATTTATAGATTTTTCTAAGGCATTTGACAACGTGCATCACTTAATTTTATTAACGAAATTATTTCAGGAGGAATCAAAGGTGTATCATATCATTACTTTTATCGTACATAAGTAATAGATAGAAGCTCTAGGACTCTTAATGAGAGAAGCAAGGCTTTGCATTCCTCAGAGGCTGAAATTATCAAGGGTGTTCCTCAGGGTTCTATGTTAGGACCTATGTTATTTATAAATGACCTATCTCAATTCATAGATTCAGAAAACGTAGTTTTGTACGCTGATGATGTAAATAACTTAGTAACAGGAAGCACTCGTCAGAAACCAGAAAGTAACTTGAAATCAATGATCGCGAGATTAATAGAATGGGCTTCAATAAACAGTTTGAATATAAATGTACACAAATCAAAAATTCTATATTTTAATCTTTCTTACAGATCGTTTATCCGAATCAAAGTACACGTTAATGTTTGGTAGCTTCTTTTTTTTTTTCGTATTCCTCTTTTTTTGCTTCGTTTATTTAAAATTTGCTTATTTACATTGTACAATCGTATGTTCACATAAAGAATGGAAACAGTATGAAAATAGTAATAAATAAACGGTTGCGTTACACATGCGAAATTGTTATTATTATTACTGATTCCGTTTATTTTCGCACAGTTTCTGTTCTTTATTTTAGCATATAATTGTGCTACGTCAATTACTAAATTTTTAATAAATAAAACAACAAGAAGAATGCGAATATGAAACAAAAAGCTATAAAACAATAACATCTACTTTACATGTCTAAAGCATATTGCAAAACATAAGATTTGCACATGTACTACAGGAAAAAGTACTAAAAAATATTGTCATACCCAGGATTCGAACCATGGACGGTAAACTAACGTTCTCCAGCTTGCTACACGAAGGCTCTGCGGAACATTGTTCACAGTAATGCGTCTACTACTCTCTGTACTGCAGATCTCTCTCATTAATTACCACTTACATCCTTTCTATTGCACAGCAGGTTCTGGAAAAATTATAGCGTAGGTTGCTAAGATGCTTTATCGATATGCGAAGTTTTATTACAATTTTTGACATCTGAATGTTTGAATGAAAGAAGGAAGGTGTTTGAATTCGATGACTCATAAGCAGGCCAAATAAACTTTAGTTGTTTGTGACAATGAGTGCAGTGGTGATCCATTCAAGATATTGAGCACTCTCGGCGTGGAACATTCGCGGAAATATTTGTAGAGGGAAGTGCTACTGCAATGTCAATTTCAGATAAATCTTTCTGGCAAACTCAAGGAAGAAAGAGACTCATTTCCATGAGTTGAAAATACCTTCAGCTGGCAGCGGTTAATGTCATGCAAGCAAAAGTCGATGTCGACGTTAATCGTATCAACAGCGATCAGTGTGTCACGAAATGAAAGCACAGATTTAATTATAATTGAAGAAGACACAGATCACTTAGTTTTACTAAGTGCACACGCACGCCCTCAGCGTAAAGTACTGTATATATCGATGGTACTTTGTAGTTATCTTGTATCTACACTAGTGTCCAAAATTAAAGCAAAACGAAGCAATCTCTACAGAAGTAATACATTTCTTGAAACACTTAGTGTTACAGGAAGGTATGCATGAGTATGGTTTACAACGAAATCAAAACTGCAAAGAAACAACATCTATACTTGAAAAATACACAATATCATGGTTGCAATATCCCAAACGGATACATTCCAAAATTATAATAATAAAATCAGAAAACAAAATAAAGTGAAAAAACATTATAATGGAGCTTAATAGGGTATATGGTCACCCCTAGCAGATATACAAGTCTGACAACAATGCTGCATAGTACGGGCAGGTGCAGTGAGAGGATCTTGTGGCAGTAGCTTCCATTATTCATGTGGAGCTATTGTGAGAGCATCAAATGAGGTGGGTGGCCGTGATCGCGAAGCAACTCGTCTTGCTATGTTGTCCCAAGCATGTTCAGTTAATTTTAAGTCCGGTTAACACACTGGCCAGTGTAAAAGGGCAATAGTTCCAGTTTCAAAAAATTCGTCCACCAATACAGCTCTATGATGGCGGGCATTGTCATCGCTCAGGAAGAAATTTTCTCCCACATGCTGCCGAAACTCTCTCAAATGTACTGTCAAGATCTGATCGCGATATCTGGTAACAGTTTTGCCTTGTCCATTCACCCTGGTGGTTTCGCGTAGAGGCGTTCTTCAGGTGCTGCTAATGCTGGCCCACAACATCACCCAGCCACTTCCGTATTGATCACGTTCGATGATGTTGGAAGGATTATATCCTGTTCCCTGTTCTCCCAAGATGAGGCACCGTCGAGAATCAGACTGTAGAGTAAACTACGACTCATCACTGAATAACACGAACGTCCAATTTACATCTGTCCAATGACTGAGATCTCTGCAACATTGTAGACGATTCCTTCTCTGATCAGCGTTCAAAGGCACACAAACTACCGGTCACCTTGCATAGTTGCAGCAGCGTGGTCTGATGTCAGTTGACGGATGCTACTCCAATTGTAGCGCCTGGCTGCTAGAAGCAAATAACGATCTTCGCTTCCAGATATAACTCTTGAGTGTCATTGACTGGTCTTCTGGACATGTCTTCAGTGTCAATCAACAGTCTCCACTCCAAGGACGATTAACCACTGAGGAATTCACTCTCAGTTATCTGACTACTGTGGTCTGTGACTGTGCATCTTCAAGTCTTCCAATGGATTTCAAGCGTAAAGCGTCATTTAACAGTCGTTTTTTAGTCATTTCTAAGCTGTTCAGTAACATTGGTATCATCTGCCTTTAAGAAACACTCATAATCAACACCTTCGTATACTTTAGTAGACGTCATTTTTACAGTCTAGGGCTTCAGTCATTTCGTATACTAGCGCCAACCCTTCGTTTCTACCATTAACTATATCTTTCTACATTAAAACGGATAGAAATATGTTTTTGACCATGCATAGATATCATACGACATTTTTAAACAAATATATATATAACTTATTGTAAAGTTTGCTTTAATTTTAGACAAGCGTCTGCCGACAGCATTTGAGGAGCATCAGAATGCACCCAGGAGATCACGAATGCTTGGGTTCGAGAATTCACGAACTTCTAAGAAACGAGGAAACTAGGAGGGGCAGAGAGAAGTATACTTTATACAAGAGCGTAATAATTGTACCGGCTGAGGGTAGCGAGTTTAATGGCTGATTTAACAACGCATTTGTTATGGTATGTGTAGCTAAGTGGTCAATATCTCGTGAGAGAAAGAGAGAGAGAAAATGAATTGTATGGGCGGTAACAGCACTATGGCTTACGCCCGTCCCGTCAATATCTCGTCTCACAAGTAAAGTACCCGAAGTGAGGACTCGAGTTGCTCATCAAGTGATACCTTAAATTGAAGCTAGTGACGCGTATACTACACCTGTGAAATCCTAGCTGCAGAGCTCCAGAAATAAAAAGGTTATGGCGGGTCAAAGTTCAAATAGAAAGCGAATTTAGCTGCTTGTGATGTCCATGTTTTGCTGATTATCCCGATGGTAATACGTCGTAAGTTGCTCCCAATTAATTTAATGTGTAGAATGATATCCCTCTCTCTGGCTGATATCCCGCTTTCTTTTATTCGTGTATGAATGTCCTTGTGCATTTTTCCTCCTGTTATTGATGTCTTAAAAAGTTATGTTTTTCTTTTCGTTCCAGAAAATGGAAGCAGGTGCTATCGTTCATGATCTGTATGAGAAATATGGATTTGTTAATAGGAGAATGAATAGGTATGAAGATTCATTGTACAAATAAATAGTGGAGATACTTGAGGACAAGATGGAAATCATAGAAGAAGTTAGAACTCTTGGATTTGCTGGTGACAGTGATGAAAGCGATGATGGAGACTACGGTGATGACGTCTTTGATGAGGAAATGCCAAGTACATCGCAAGGTTCTCAAACACATCAAGAGTCTCCGACACCTGTAGCTTCTTCAGGTAAAGAATATCAGCCTTCGCAAAAAAAAAAAAAAAAAAAAAAAAAGAACATCTTGGACGATGATTATGAAGAAGCAGCTTACATGTTTTGTACACACAATGAGAACCCGGAAAAGAAACGAAGGAAATTTTCATCTGTCAAGTCACAGTATAGATTAATTCAATCGAAAAACATCTTCTTTGAATATGAGAAAAAAAGGCAAAAACCCAGTTATAAGAAACTTAATGCAGCAGTTCACGATAAATTCAAAGAAATGGTCGAGAGATGTGCAATTATCCACGACAGGACTCTTCGCTTTTGGGCTCTTCAGATAAGTGAAGAGCTAGATCCGGATAATACTCTACAATTCAAGGCATCTCGTCACTGGCTGTCTAATTTTAAAAAGAGAAACAATATCGTCAGCGTTGTTAGCATAGGGTTAGCAGAACGTGGAAATCAAAAGAGGCTGAATTACATCACTTATCTACGACATTTATTACGTCCATGAAAGAACTTATGTTACTAGAAGACCTGAATGCTCGTCAAGTATTAAATGCTGATCAAAATCGATTTGACAAGGAACTCCATGAATACAGGACTCATAGGACTAAAGGTACGGTGGTTGTAAGAGGTGCATTTGGAGCAGTCAGTGCTACTACTCATTCATATATGATCATGCCGGTTATTTCCATGGATGGTGAAATATTGCGTCCGATATACGTTCTTGTATCCGAATCCAGTGGTCAATTTCCAGGAAATAAGCAAAAAGATCCCGATAACATAGTGTCCCATCCAGAAAAGACTGCAAACATGAACAAAAGTGATTTAAAAGAGTTTTATTCTGTATTCTGGAATAGCCTGCCTGCCGATCGTGATAAAGTCTTGCTTTTGCTGGATTCATGGTGTGCAAATAAGGATGATAACGTATCAAATGAATTATGCCCTAATCATATAACACTGTTCAAACGTTTAATTCCTGGTGGTTGCACTGGTTTCATCCAACCACTTGATGTTTACTTCTTCCGTCCATATAAATCATTTATCATTATTGACACAGTTATCGCTTCCTCGGAAATTAATCTCTGGCATCGGGATAACATTTTACGAATGCTGTCCTTCACTCTCTTCCAATTCAGCGCCTCACGTTTTCGCAACATGATCCGGTTTGCGTTTTACAAAAGCGGCTACTTGGATGAGGAGCCCGAGCCCTGGATTTCTCCATTGGATTATTTTATTTGATTCTAATATACGTGACGAGTGTTACAAGCCCTCATGTGAGAACATCCCTTTTGTCAAGTGTGCTCATTGTGAGCAAAGTATCTGCTTATCACACGCCTTCATTGACGACTTACATATTGATTGTATCAATGTGTAGTACTTTGTACGTGCCTCTTTCCTTCAAATGAATCGCATTTCAATTCAAACCCATGTCCTTCTGACTTTTGTTCTGCCTTTCGTTGTGACTTGTTTCAATACAATTCGCTTTCTCTTTGAACATTGACCCGCCATAACCTGTTTAGTTCTGGAGCTCTGCAGCTAGGATTTCACAGGTGTACTATACTCGTCACTAGCTTCAATTTAAGGTATCACTTGATGAGCAACTCGAGTCCTCACTTCGGGTACTTTACTTGTAAGAGTACTTCCCTGGATAGAATACCAAGAAAAAATACAATGCTTTATGCTTGTTTCAACTTTTGTCTTTGCTGGAAGGAAAAGCATACGCAAAAAATTAAAAAGAACATACACACACACACACTAGTGTTTTAAAGGCCGGAAAAGAAACCGGAAACTTTTTATTAAAAGAAAGAGGAAAAATTGGTTTTCTTCCGCGAGGCAAAAAAAAAACAAAAAAAAAACACGGTTTTATTGACAAAATCCTTTTTTCCTTCTTTTTCATCACGAATATTCACTAGTTTGCTGATATTTTGTAGTTTTCACAAACTTTAATTAATAATTTAGCGAATGTAATGCATCTCAAGACTCTTGTAACGTTTTAACGATTCGTTAATTCTCAACAAAGATTTCAGGGACTTAGCTCTTGTCTCTCTGCTCTGGATTCTGACCATAGGAGCTAGTGTAAATATAGGTGAGTATATAACAAAGATCCGGTTGGCATTTCATTACACAATGATAATTAAGTGATAGTACAGCAGAAAAGTGGTGGAAATGTAATTTATTTTCTGTAATACTAAGATGGAATAATACTCATAATATCCTCGATCATAATACTCTAAATAAAAAGTTTTCGAACAATTATCAATTATATAATGAGCAATGTATCCCTTCAGATTTACTCATAGTAATACGTTCTAATTTCAAATAGCGTGTATAATATGCAGAGTAACATAAAACAAGTTGCTTAACCACGACTCGCGTTTCTATAACACCCAGTTACTTGAAATCAATTTAAGGTCATTGTTTTCTCCATACAAAAGAACTCCAAAATTATTATAAACCATTGTACGTACATATGAAAATTAATTCCTTGAACTATAGAATAATAAATTACAAAATAAGTTATTAGTAGTTTTCATATATACTTCGCCTTGAAGCTGTTCAGATTTCGAACGTTTTTTTTTTTTTTTAATTTATATGACTCACAAAACACGTATATTCTTGGCTTTTCGTAAAATATAGATTTCAAAAGTTTACGATTAGCGAAGTTTTCCGCTGCATTAGATTGTCCCATAGTAATGTAATATATGGCATTGACTGCAAGCTTGAATCAACTCAATACATATTTATGGAACATGGTTTTGTTTCTGTGTGTCCCAATACAAATTGTATTATTTTAAATGTATATTCGTATCAAAATCTAACATTTTAACTATTTATTAATGTTCAAATAATGTTAGCTGCTCCGTTTTTTTTTCGGCGTTCAATTTTTCTTTTTTTTTTAAACACTAACACACACACACACGAATGCACACTATTCTCTGCAAAATGTATCTTAATAGAGTTGTCCCCCAAAGACCACAAGCCCTTCCTACAAACTAACATACGGTAAATGGTAGCCATTCGTGATCTCTCGGGCGCATTCGGCTGCTCCTCAAATGCTGTCGGCAGATGCTTGTTAATTTTGTACACTAGGGTATAATATATTTTATATATGAGATAACATCTAGCTGCAAAGTACCATTGATATGCTTGTTCCCAACAAAGCCAGACATCTTCAGTAAAGCAGTTCAAGAATCGCTTGGCGAAATGAAAGAATCCTGGCTCATTTTTACACGCTGTCACAGAATTTAACACTAGTGCTACGTATGAAAGAGGGAAAGCAAAACCATTTGATAAGCTTATTAAAGAACCTCAACACGGAAGAGAGTTGATGTTTTCAACGAACCTACCTTATCGCCAAAGGAAACACCACAGGATGGAGAAATTTCTTCGTGTTGTGTATGGAGAGAAAATTACTGATAATTTTAAGTAGATGCGTTGGGATTTGTGTTTGAAAACAATAGCTAATCAGAGTTTAGCAAACAACTTCAAGCTGTCTTTCCTTCCACCTACCTCGAGTGCAACAAAACAATGTTTCTTCAGAGTTTTTAGAAGTTCAAGAGTGGAGACAGGCTAATTTGAAACTAACGGAGTAGGAAAAGAAATGTCAAAGTGGCAAGTTCGTCCCCGTCCCAACATTGGAGGAGCCTGTTCCTCGAGATTTGATGTATTATACAAAGTATCCTGCAACTGCAAAAACGGATGTGATAGTAACTCTGATTGCCGCAAGAATGGATTTAACTCCTCCAAAATGTTCAGGATTTGTATGCTGTAACAGCTTGGAACCTGAAGAAGAGGATGATGTGAAGCTCATATAGCGACTCTCACTAATTAAATTCTTTCAGTTTATTAAGATCACATAACAGCGAATGCCAAATACTGTAAATATAATTCTATGATTAATAATAAACGAAATGAAAAAAGGTTAAAATCCATATTGATTATATGTAAAGACCATGTTGTCTTCTTTGTAGCGTGCAATCAATTTATATTTTGATTTGAAGTAAACATGGATGGCGTGTGGCTGAAACCATGTACATGGGTTAATCATATTTTTGAATTGTCTGTGACGCAAAACGAAGCTGATTAGTTCTTGAGGAGAAAAGGCGCGCTTTTACCGCTAGTGATGCGGGCTGCCATATTGGCTTGCCAGTTGGTTTCCTTATATCCATGGTGTGACGGCTCTTGCGGTAAAGCTCTGTGGAAATCCTGAATAATATGCTTACGAGCGTTACCAAGTTAAGAAATAGTTGCTTTCCTATTAAATATAGTGAAGTATTGCAATTCCTTCATAGGAATAATAGTGAAAGTGATTCGATCTTTGGTTTTGTTGATATATTACCAAGATTAGTGTTCATGTTTCTCAGAGTGAAGTTACCGGAAGTGCTTTCTAGTAATATTGATAGTGAATCTGTGCGAAGTGTAAAAGTGAGGTTAACCTGGTAGTTTTAGAAGGTTCATAACCTTTAGCGGCTGTGTCCATTATACCAGTAGTTGTCGGTTTAATAGCTTCTAGACTGGTGTACTAGAAGTAGTGATTCAGGTTTGTCATGGTTCTCTAAATCCGAGTTTAACGACCTTTGGGCAAGTTCGTATTTCGATAAGTCAAAGCTCAATTTATATAAAACGCAATTCCAGAAGCGTTTGAGTTGGGATATAGTTTTGTTAAGCCTTACAGGAAGTATTTGTCAGTTATGAAAGCAACAATGAGAAAGTCTTAAGTTCCTTCCTTACACGGGTAAATCATATCTCGATAGCAAGCATTGTTGTTTACTTTTATTTCTATTTTTTTCATAGGTTCATTTATGATCGCATAATCAATCTTGCGTCCATTTTATAGAAAAACACAACTTTATTATTTAACTTTACGTAGAAGTAGAGCAAAGTAGGCTACAGAACATTTGGTTACTCTGTTGGAATAGTACCTTACTTATGTTGCAACCCTCCTATGGTAATGCGGTGTTTAGGTTGAGCACCGCCAGAGAAGAGGAAGGTTTAGTGATGGACTAATATTGTGTTAAGGGCAAGTCTGAAGTGTATTATTTTTAATTTTCAGGAAAAGATAAAGAGTTATTTCTCATGAACAAGTTTCACTCCTGGTTACTGAGATTATTTCTTTTAAAGGGATTTATTTTTCCTTTTAATATTTCACAGAAGCACTTTGCAAATTCTTGGACAGTTTTATACCAAAACAGCTTAGAGGCACGAGTTGTCTTGTTTCACGAAAGCGGGATATAAGACCTTGTTAGCAGCTTTCTTTATTTTGCACCTCTGTGGGTTCTGCTTACACTTTCGTGAATCAGGTGGAACTCTCTGGGTGAATATTGAAATAATCGACGTTTCGATGACGAAAACTACTCTAGGTGAGCACGTTACACACCACATTTTCAAAAATTATTTACACCAAAAAGATTTGAACAGTGAACAAAAAGACATTTGGAACAAAGTGACCAATAGTAAACATGTAATGAGGAAAATAATAATAATAAAAAATAACATAGCGGTTATAAAGATGGCGGTATAACTCTATGAATTTATTATCAACTAAAATAGCGTACAACAAAACATGTAAAAAAAGAACCACGGTTTTAGGACCAAAGATACATTTTTAAAGAAATCCTATACGGCGTCTTTTCTAAAGATGGTGGGAAATACCGGAGTTGGAGGAGACGAGAATGGACTAATATTATATTACTCAACGAAGATTTGCCAGCTCGTTCCCTTGTTATTTTTCTACTACTACTGATAATATTAGTTTATAAAATGCTGCTCCGGAGCCAACGTTTGATGTCTTATTGCCCTGGACCAGTTGTCAATAAATCATGACTTCAGTCTATCTCAATCTGTAAGTTGTCAAGTTTCTAAAATCCACATTTATTCCATAGCCTGGACTCGAGCCCAAAACCTTTGGGACGCTGCTCTAACGCGATCCAAACGAGTGATCGTAGCTCGGTTCGAATAGCATTGGCTTAGTAACTGGGAGGTCCTGGGAATGATCTCAGCTCCCGATCACATGACTGAGATTTTTCCAGGGCTTTTGACTCTGTTACACCAAGCAAAGTACGGGATGATACCTAGGGAACTAGTCCCTGGATGACAACCTTCCAATACCCTCGTCTCACCTTATTCCCGTTGCGAATTTTACATATATGGATGGAAATCACGATCGGAGGTGGAGTCATGTTCAACAAGCAGTCAAAACCTTTTAAAAAAGTCCCTCGCTCTTCTGCTCAATGTTTACTGCTTTGACCGCTGTAAACAAAATTAGTAGTGAATATAGAGACCAGCATTGAAATGTAGCGAACCCAGATCCGTTTGTCACAACATATCTTACCTCTCCCCTTTTATGTGTGTATTCTTTTTCTTTTTGTTCATGCTTTATCGGTGATATGTTTCGACTTCGGTTAACTTCAAAGTGTTTTATTTGCCCAGATGTCAAAGAAGCCGAACCATTCCTGTTATCTCTTTCATTGCTGTATTGGCGGGATTTTTTATTCTTTATTGTTTCTTCATTCTATTACTTAATTATTCTTTGCATAATTATTTTCTTCAACAATTTTTCATTCGTTTTAAACCTTCATAAATAAATTTAAAAATCTGATTGTTGATTTATTTCATTGATAAATTTAGGTGTTTAAACCACACACCCTTCCGCTTTCTGTTTCTGATTTGATCCTCGTCTCTAATTGGCTGTGGCAGAGAGAGAGAGTACTGTTATGGCCGTCGACTTGTAAATGCTGCCCTCGAAATTTGCATATATGAAGTAAATAATTATGCAGCCCAGTATTTAAAGTATATAAATATAAAAAGCAGCCTTTTCTGATGAAATATAACAATATTTGATAACCGCCTTCTTCAAACTTCAGCAAGGTGAAAGCTGAGAATAAATATTTTGCTGGCTGTCATTTCATCGTCCATATTGGTAGAACTGGAAGCGGACGACGTGGTTCGTCACTGTGACAGGTGATTTTGTGTTATATGTGGTGTACAGTGGTTCTTTTCTTTCCTTTTTTCAAATAAAAATAAATATAATCATCTGTGGTTGTACGCATCTTTTCTACTGTGTGTGTGAAAGTGATTAGTGTACCTTCAGTATGTCAGTATTGTGTTTTTCTTATGAAAACATGAGTAAACTGGAAATGTCTGCCTGGACTTAATTTGGCAGGCGTCGGGGGTCGGTTTACAATCAGGTATGTATGATTAATGTGTTAAATTTCTCATTCTCTCTCTGAAACCCAAGTCTGGTTCACATGTTTAGATAGCGAAATTACAACAGTTAATATTGGTTCGAAACTGTTGAATATTTTTACCTTGCACTATAGTGGATGCTGCTTTTCAAATGCACGTTCTTTTCCCACGCAGCATTTTGTTTGTTCATTTCGGAAATTGGTGTGGTTTAAATTGCACGAAATCTCTACAGTATGTCTGCTTTGTTAAACGTAAGATTAAACTATTCGCTATGTTTTATTTCGATAACAAGAAAAGTTAAAAACTCCTTCGTTGCTTTCGTAAATCGTAAGCCTGTCCGCTCATAGAAATTTCTTTCCGTAAATTTATTCGTAGCCCGACTATAGTATATATTGACTGTATTATCAAATTGGAGATTAGGTTGTGTTAAGTTCAGAAATGAAAAATATATACAAAATATTTGAGAACGAATTAGAAAGATCAAAGTTAAATTTCTGCCCAGTAGTTATATTTGTAATTAATCTCTTTCGCAGAAAGAAATGTTATACTTCGGTGATTGTAGAAATTTTGTTTAACTGGCCTAAAGTGTAGAATGTCTACCTTATTTGAAAACTGAAAGTAACCTAATCTTTTTGGAAAATATGTGTGTGTGAAATCTTGTCTGCTCATACGCACGGCGTTTCTGTAAATAATTAATTTATCTTCTGTTATGTGAAATTAACAGCGTCTTTAAAAACATGCTTTCATGTGCTAAAGATTCTCTTCAGAAACTTTTATTTTACGGAATTCGGCAATCAGTCTTTTGCATCGCCTTTATTATTCTTAAGCAAGAATAAATTATATTTTACCAGATATTCCTTGTGTTAAGGGTTTTATTAAGAAGTAGGTAGATTACTATCACTGTGGTATTGCTGTAAAGGTTTCCAACCTTTCGCTATTCCAATCCGCGAAGTATTATTTCATGTGTTTATGAGAAAGTACTTCAGATTAAGTTAAGTTTTGATTCGATCCTTCAGCAAACATTAGGGAATGGTCAAATTATTAGAGCTTAAATTTCGTGATTAATCTTAACTAGTGCGCGGCTGCGTTGAGCCTTGTATATTTTAGGGGCCTAGTTGCGTTAGGTCACTGAAATAGAGTTTTGTGTTCTGCTTTGTTGCAAGATGTTCTTGCTTGCGTCTCCCCCCACCCACGTTCTTGGGTAATTTTTCTTCGTGTTTTAATCTTCTGCTTTTGCCAACTTTCTGCGTTTTTGACACTTCTTTTCGGGTTTCTTCCATGCATGCTTCGTGCTTCTAGACTAGTGCGTGTTTTGTCTTCGATGGTCCAAGGCTGAAGCAAGTCACCGATCCGCCTTGTCTTCAGGTCCAATAGCGGTTCTCTTTTGTTTTCCTGTGGCGAAATATAGGCTTGTTTCCCAGGTAATATAGGCCACGTTATGTGAAGTTGGGTAAGCCCCCTTTCGTCAACAGGGCTCCACTGGCCCCCTTGTTTGCTTTTGTGTCTACCTGCCTTTGAGGAGAAAGTATGGTACATTACAGAAGCTTGCATACCGAGCACTTATACATAGAATGTATTGAGTTCGAATGTCGGCAATGAGAGCACATCAAATGAAGCACACAAAATTTAAAATAAATCAAGGTGAGGCGAAGATATATGGGACATTTTTTAATTTATTTTGTAGAACACAATGCGCTATTTAAAAAACGGAGCAGTGCAACGTAAACAATTTTGTATGTAAAGGCACGAAATTTGTATGTAGGTTAGGTTACTTTTCTTTTTTTTACTGTTAATGTGTGCCACACATGCATTTTCAGCCCTCACGGAAGGATGTTTGTTATATTACAGTTGAAGTGTTTGAAGTTGCATTATGATAATCAATGATCCTTTATATCAAGTAATACTTACCTCGTAAAACTCGAAGTTATGCATATAGAATGCACAGTTAGGATCACCACTATATTCTTTACATACCGGGTACTATTTGAAATTAATTATTGGGTGCTGTTCCGTAGGTGGTAGTCTCGTTTGCAAAATTTGCAGGAGGAATGATATATTTGTGTGACTTGGAAATATAAGATTAGCGTTAAAGCAAGTGAAAGCGACATGTAAGTGTGACTGTTAGCGATAACTACTGCTGTGAAGTGAGAACTACATTCTTGCGGCTTAAGAGTGAGAGGGACTTGACTACTGCAGCCTACAAAAATAAGCGTTCAATTTAACATGGATTTCAAACATTTCTACGAATATCATGGTTTTGTGTGCTTACTTCGAAACAATTACTCAATAACCTCTTAAACACAATACATGGCATAGTAAAAGTAATTAACTGAAGGCTCCATGACGTATTTTTTCTTAGAACTAAAGGATGTTTTAGTAGCCCGTTTAACAACTTTTCTATGGAACTTTCCATTATAATAATCCTCATTTCTAAACAGAATATAGCATGCATGGTTTTCACTTAAGTACCTTCATAATTCCACGAAATATGTTGAAGGGGCTATTGAGCCTTTTTTCCGAAGGAACCACATGAAACTACGATATTCCTAGAAAAGTGTGGAAACCCATGTTAAATTGGACGCTTATTTTGCAGGCCGCTGTAGCAACTCCCTCTCCCTCTTTAGGGGAAGGGTGCTTGAGAGTGTTGTGCATCGCGTATAATTTAAAAATCAAGGTGAACCTGGCTTTAACTACCCCCTCTTTGCTCGCTATCGCTTCTGGAGATACTTTCTGTGTTTTGTGGCAAAATACGTGTCGTTCATGACACAAAGTGTCACAATCAGTATTCCTTCGCATGGCGCCATGTCTGTGCCATTTTATCAACTAGAGTGCGCATTTAACGAAATAAGAATAAAATATGGATTTTTTAAAACACTCTTTGGATCATTGGTTGTCGCTAGTTGTTTATGAAAGTACCTTAACCGGAAATAAATAAAAAACTAATAAGAATTGAAAAGCTTTTTGAATAAAGCATAAAGCAATACATATTCGATGTTCGAGTGATCACCCACTACGGAACTGCCGCCCAGTTATTAAGTAGGCCTGGTTCGAGTTTTGAACAATGATTGTAATTTAGCGCAAAGGTCAAGTTGCAATCAATCAGTTGTTTTCTATAAATTAGTGTGAAAATGATGAATATCAAACATTTCTGTTCAAAATATTATGTACGAGTGATGTTACGAATGTAATACTTTCTTAAGAATGTGTGAATGCCGTACGAGTAACCTTCAATTGCACATAAAAGTGCAGGTCTCAATCATTATCGAGATTAGGTTAAAACGAACGTTTCTTTATTTACAAATTCTAATACATTTCCCGGTACCCTTGCACACTAAGTGACTACTTGACAGTTTTATGTCATGTGGGTCAGTTGTCTACACTCTTAACCGTTTACTCCTTTGAAACCATTATTGAATTTAATTTCTTCAAGGGATAATAGAATGATCTTGTTATTTTTCAACAATGTGATGATTCTCTGTTGGGGAGTGAATCAAACTTAATTGAAATAAATGCGGTTAAGGTGTTAAAAGTGAAAAAAAAAATGTCAGATGTTATCAATAATCAGCTTTACCATTTAGATACTTTTTATACCCTTGTACAATGTTTCAATCAGGACGTTGTCTTACTTAGTTAGTACGGTAATTTAAACAAGTAATTGCTGCACGGAATCTAGCTTAATTGAATCGTCATATGGGTAATTCTTTATATTAGTTAAGTACGTCTGTTATATTGCGTTGAATGTGCTTCAAGTATTGTTAGATTACTCATTTCCAATGTGTAGAATGCAGAATGTGATGTAAAAACAAAGGTTAATGTGAGTGCAAGGACACATTGTTTAAGGGCGTGTGTTCTTTCACTCATACCATCCTTTGACTTTAAATTATATTCTACATTCTACGTATCAGAAGGAAAGAAACGTTTAAAATATAGCAGCACTATAAAAAACATGAGCAAATATAGACAGTTAATGTTATATGTTGCGTTAGGTTTCTGCCAATTTGTGAATTACATGCTGAAGTTGTAATGACGATAGTTTCAGAAAGCTCTTACACTACTCTACAAGGGTATAAAATATTGTATAAACTTTAGATACATCACTGGCAGTAACATCTTGTGAGCAGCAGCTACCATAACATTCATTCACGGTAATGTATATTTTCTGAATTTAACAATGACATTAACTTTTGTTACTTGTTTTCCTCTTGCGTTTTCAAATGTAGTCTTTCTAGTCATTACAGATCATTCAAGTTGTGCGGTGCGTCGTATTAAGTTTCTAGCGAACAGGCAGTGGTCGCCTGCTCGGATAAAATTGTAGTTATTTTTTAAACCTGCTAAGTTCTCTTAAACAAGGTTATTTTGATACGCACAATAGACTTGGTAGTTAGCAGCAGTGAACACTGAGCAGCTAGCAGCGGACTAGAGGCTAGTATAAAGATTTTAATTGGTGATTGGAACAAGACTCCGGCCCCGCTCGCGATTTTCATCCACATGTGTAAAATTCGCATCCCGGTCTGAAACTGAGATGTCTAAAAGCCATAAATAAATTCAAATTCTAACGCGATCAGGTAAAGACATTCATTGTCTGCGTGTGATTAAGCCATGGACGAAAAAAACAACCAAAAGGGAGACTGATGCAGTAGCGTAGCTAGATTTGTTCAGTGAAGCCAATGAAGGGCCCAAGAAAAATTTTGAGGGGTTTACCTCAAATTGAAAAAAGTACAAAAACTTGACACACACAAATTTTATAAGATAGTGAGAGCAGTGAAGTTAAAATTAACTGGTGCTGAAAGTGAACGTTTCCATCTTTGTTATTCGTAATTTTACTCTTTCCACTAAATGGTAATACATTAAAAATAAACAGTGAAAATGTAAGAACTTACCTCAAAGAACAATTGATTTCTCTTCTAATGTAAAGTAGTTATTTAATCACGGCGTTTAAAATATGTGTGGCTGGTTGATTTAAGCGGAAGCATAGAGAAATAAAAAAACTCAAACAGGGTATAAACTGCTCAGTTAAAATTTGCAGCTTATATGATGATAGTTATTTTAGGATTTTGTTTATTACATACGAGGGCAGAGCCTACAGAACTTCATACGTATTATTTAAACAAAGGTGGAACATTATAAATTTCAGTAACATCGCTTCGTCTATATTTTCCTATTAAACTAACGTCACTTGTGTGTTTGAGAACTGTAACACAGAAACATTGATCAATACCAGTTTGTAACAGTTTACATTACAAAAAATTATGTACTATACTGAGGTAGTTAATAAAACTGCACATGGATACAAAGACAAAGGTATTGTACAACCATGCCCAATATAGTGATTTGATATGAAAGTAAAGAAACTAATTTGTACAGGTTCACACTTCTGCTTAAAAGAGAACGATCCTTCTACTCTTGTGAGCAGCAGCAAACTTATCAACAACTTCTTCAAGATCTAACGATTTAGAAATTTTCTTCTCAATGAAAAGTAATCCTAAGTTTTTCAACCTATCATCCACCAGTCATTGAATTGCGTATGTAAGTCTTTAATCCCTTCAAACATGAGAATGACCTTTCACATGTAGCACTAGAAACTGGTATAGTCACAGAGATGATACCTAGCTTGTAGGTTTTTAAGAATTCGTTTTATTTTTAGACACATAGAAGATCAACGAAATTCATCAAGGAATCAACTTTGGTTTTCTTCTCGTCTTGATACAACTTGATAGTGTTTAGGAGCATTTTGAGTTCACACTTTAATGTTTCCAGGTCACTTCCATAATTCTGGGCCATAGGCTCAACAATCCTGTAATTTAAAAAGGTTCACACTTTTCGGATGTAGAACGGTGATTGATCTAATGATTTTGCTACATGATCCAAAGCGGTTTTTCCTTCTCAGTGTCTAGTCCTTTTCCGCTGAGGAATCATCCCCTCATCTCTGTTTCCGACTTTGGAATTTCAATACCATTTTCTTTGTACATCTCCAAACATTCTTGATAAATTTCTTCGAATGTTGTTCATTGAGGGTCACATTCTTCAGACCTCATCTTCGATAGCGTTTGAACTAGTGAATCTACAAGAATCAAACCTTGCGACATGTCTGCATCTACTTTCTGCAGATAATCACTCGCTCTTTTAAAAATGAGCGAAAATTTGGTATATAAACAAAGAAAAAATTTAAATTTAAATCTATCTGCAAAAGAATTTTCCTCCTGCTGGTCGCTCCCGTTTTTCTGTCACTACTTTTTTTCAAGAGAACTAAGATAACTGATAAGATAACTTTAATAACCGCAATACAGGCACTAACTTGTGCGGACCATCGACTATACACTACCCTTTCTTTAACTTCATTGGTTTCTTGTTTAGAAACATTTTTTTTTTGAAGCTCCAGGAAGAAAGCATGTATTGAGGAACCACTTACAAACACATACAACAAGTCAAACAAGACTTTTGCAGAAGGGTTACTTTTACACACATTAACCAAAACAAAATTTAGACGAAGGTTATAGGGGTGAGCATATAATGTTTGTGGTACTTCATCCCTTAAAAGTTTCTGAACACCCTGGAGCTCACCGCTCATTACATTAGCCCCATCGTATGTTTAAGCAACGCATTTAGTTAAGTCAACAGAACACGCAGCGAGTACAGTGTCTAAGGGCCGGTTTCTCCAACGTCGATTAAATATAGCTTAACCATCCGATAACTAACCGTGCGTTAAATTTTTAACCGTCCGTTAAAATTTTTCCATTTCACCAACGTTAACAAGACAAATTTAACAAACCGTTTACAATCGGACCGTTAAGTGAAGAAATCACTTGATTTCTAAATTTCTCATAAGCTAAACGAATTCTGATTGGTAGACTGAAAAGTTGTGTATGCCTGACAAATGAACCTCGCAATCCGCAAGCAATAGGTTGCTGGCACTTGTTCGTGTGTGTTTGTGTTTTTATACATGTGTGTGTATGTATGTATTCAAATGATCTACAAATAAATGCCAATAAAACAATATTATAACCCGTAACAGTAAACAAGGCAAGAATCTTATCCCCTCCCGACTTACGGAAGCAAGTCTCAGTATATATATCTTTTCGACAGACTAGAGGAATAGAAACAGATGAGTTGAAAAATGTTTCTTATGTATGAATATGTTAATACAGATTTTTACAGATTGTTTCTACTTTCGTTTACATAGCTAATTGCAGCGCTCAACAGGTTGAAGCCCTTCATAATTATAAATACAGACAGGATTAGCCAGTTTTCATCTATTTCATGGAAGTAATACTTTATGTTAGCTACTTCTGTTGTGTGGCGTTAAATGTAGTTCCAATGTTGTTATTTTCACAATTTCGGATGCATGCAAGTATAATGAAATAAAGTCAAGCAACGGGGTGGTTCATGGAACAAGTTCAGTTTAGGTCACCCAGCTACTGAGCAATACGTACGCTTTATACCACTCATTCCCTTACAAATAATTTACTTAGACACTTCTGTAAATACCTAGCTGTAGACAGCAACCCAAATTCAATTTCGAAAAGCCATATTTCATTATAATTTACATAAATACGTAATCGATTTACTTTACACACAGGTATGGCGCCACATGGGGAATATTAGTGGCGTCATTTCGTGTGATGAATATCACGTATTTGCTACATAATTAGTGGAAAGATATCGAGGGGCGCTAGAAAACGTATATAGGTTAGGTAAAGTCAGGGTAATTATTTTATTATACTTGAAGCACATCACATTTAACAGGCCATCCTTGTATTCAGCTCCAACGCGGAAGTAGCTAATTAATTGCATGTACTTGTTGCAATTTCAGTCTCATACTTTCATGGCCTAAATCTTTCTTCTGTAAATTTTACATTTTTTGGGTAACCTAAATTGAACTTAACCCGGGGCTGGGACACATTATTGAAGGGAGTATGCGTGTTCTTGCACTCACATCATCCTTGCTCCATATTGTTTATTGCGCGGATCCGAAATAATGTCAATATGAATTGCAAGTACATTCAGCGCCGCATAACAGAAGTAGCTAAAAGTATAAGAAATTCTTAATATGAACAGGAATGATTTATTGGCAATAGTTAAAGGAGATATACTCGACGGAAAAGCATTCTTTGTACGTAGTATGAAGAAGTCTTATCGTTATGCTAACTTTTCCTGTTTCCATGTGAACATTTATAATACACGATCGGTAATGTTCACAATACTTTCTTTTTACTCCACATCGTTTCCCCTCCCAAAATATCTTAAATCGACGTTTCTGGCATGCACTACCACTCTCCGAAATAGTTTTGTAAACTATATACAGACACGTATTAGAGAAAAGTATTGTCCTGAAATTAATTAAAAGGAATTGTGTTAATCGTTAAGACGATGTGTACAAAGGAGTAGTAAAGCGACTTCGTGCGTTTTTTTTTTTACAAGATTGCCTTTCTTTTGAACGATATATATTAAACAAGTGCGTAATTTATACCTTAGGCCTAAACACGTAGCTCACACGTCTACTTTTCCTGTAAAACCATTCTTTAGAGCGCGTCTTCTTAGGCATACCCATATAGGTCCCTAAACATACTCGAACATCATATTTCCATTGCCCGCAAAGCAGGCAACATTGTGTTTACATGTTTTTGATCTTTAATACTATTGAAATGCATTGTGCTAAGTTGTATATTTCATCAAGTAATTCTGTGTTTATGCTTTCCATTTCTTGTTTCCTGTTTTCAAACTTTCGAGATACACAATCACTATCGGACCGTTAAATATTTAATCGACGAAAATCTGATGATTAAAGTTAACGACAGCTTAACAAACCGTCAGCGTTAACCGATGTTGATGAAACGGTCATTTCTCCTAATCAGACGTTAAATGTGTTTAACGGGTTGTTAAATCTTTAACCAGCGTTGGTGAAACCGGCCGTAAGTATAATAATAATAATAATAAAGTAAAAGTGATGTGCAAATGTTCTTAAGAGACAAACGTCACACAGGAACTGAGCTCCGACAGGACACTGATTTTCCGTCCCGGCCCACTTTAAATTTTAAGTCTTGCTTTCGTTGCCCAAGCTTCACGTTAAAATAAATTGCCATATATTCTTAACTTCCGATCATTCAGTTTGAAAGTTTCAGAAACATGTCCCGATTTTACGCTTTAAAAATATGGTAGCCTTATTAGAGGTGTTCGATCGAGACGTGTAACCTGGCGTAGTTCGATTATTTTTGGTCACTTTTTTCCTTCAGCTGTAAAACTGTATAATGTCTTTGTCTTTATTTCATTAAAGTAATAAAGTGAAAATACGTTGAAACAAAGGGAGACAACGTTTTTTTTAAAAAAAAAATATAAAACAATGTTGCAACAAACCTTTCAATGGGGATTCCTTACAGCAAACGAAGTATAGACGTCCTTTTTTTTTTTTTAATTTGAAATTGAATTTTCTTCCTTTCTTTCGTTTGTTTAACCTTTCTAGTTTTCAGAATTTGACACGCAATTAATCACACAAACACTTCACACCCACACCAAACGGCCAAAGCTCAGTGGTGGAACATTTATTTCACATTCGGAAGATGGTATGATCGATCCCTCGCGGCCAACTATTTCGACTCGGGAGTTTTCCCAGGATTCTTCCTCACTTGCACCAGGGAAATCTATGCTCCAGTTGACTCCTTTCCCACATCTCTATCCTCTGAGCCTCGGATGTCTAAAAGCCACAACAGAAATCCAAATTTAACTGAAGAAGTAACTTAAACGCTACTATCCTGTAGTCGATGCTAAATGAATATTTTTTTAGTTTTGAGATTAGATATGAAGGAGAGGCATTAATCAGTATATCGCGTTGAAAGTTCATGTCACCATTGCTTTACTGTTCTGCATAATTTCTAGAATGTAATTAAAATGTCTCAGAAATGTTTAAGCATATTTTGACCAAGAACAAATATAAATCTGCGATAGAAGTTGGTACTCATTCACTCAACTCACTGAATGGAATCTCTGGGATAAACTGCGGAATTTCTCTATGTAGTAGCATTTTAGGGGTTAAGCTACTGTTGAAGTCGCCTAAAAGAAATACTTCTGAACGTTGTATTTACAAAGAATCACTGATTTTTACTTTATTTCCCCAAGCTTTACTTAGTAGTAGGAATACTACTGCGTGGGAGGACACTGTGGGGGCCAAGATTTTGAGCCCCTCCTTGTCGCCGCCACTGGACAGATGAAGCAAATGATAGAGAAAGAAGTCGAAACAAGGAAGGAACAGATAGAACGAAATAGAAGAAATATTGGAGAAAGGTATGAAACCAAAGTGAACGATTTATAGAAGAAAAAACAAAGGAGAAGAGGAAAAGAATCCCAGCAGCGAGTATTTGTTGATGAACTGTAAAGAAACTCCCGGAATCGTCGATGAGGAACTCTCCATGCACAAGTTATGGACCACAAACTCTCAGAACTGTAAAGAAACTCCCGGAATCGTCGATGAGGAACTCTCCATGCACAAGTTATGGACCACAAACTCTCAGAACTGAATTATTCGGGTGGGAATATGTACGATCCCACGCGCTACAGTCACTCTTTTCCCCCGTTCGGTTTATCTCTAAGGGCACATTGCCAAAGCAGTTGCCCACGCGTCTTCTCTCTCCCTCTCTCTCTCTCTCTGACTCTCACTCATGTTAAAAGATCACGGAAGCCTCGCGTGTGGAATGATCTCAAGAAGAAGAGAAATAAAGTTTTTGTAAGATTAGAAGGGATTTCCTGTCCCGCAAAGATATTTTCCTTGACATTTCCCTCGAAATAACCAGCGGAAATTAATTTGTCCTCACGAATGTTCCCCCAATTGATTTAATACATATTCAAAAGGAACCCATCAGTTCAGTTAAACGTAAAAGTATTTCGAAAAGAGGAGGTTAGAAATTTCCAAAAAAGAGAGAAATATAGCATACCACGTATGATAGCTTGTTATATAAGAAATAACACTGTTAAAATCGGTTTCTTAAAAATTGAGAAAAAAAGTCTTATCTGTGCACTAAGAATTTTTCTTCTTAGAAATGAGATATTAACATTCTCATTTAATTTTAAATGAGAATATAGACGTTAGGAAATAAGATAAGTGATCTTATTTCCATGAAAAGGGCATGTTCTTATTTTCCATTAAATGAGAACGCCGATATCTCATTTCTACGAAAATTGTTTCTCGTTGCACAGATAAAAACATTTCATTTTTAAGAAACCGGTTATTTTTACAGTGCAGGATTAAAGTTAGAATAGCATACGTGGTATGCTATATTTCTCTCTTGTATGGTGTGCACCCACCCTACGTTTTAAACACATAACATTGTTTCTAATAATGTTCTTTCACCATAGAAACCTGAGTCTACTTGAGATATGAGAATGCTAATTTCCAGATTATATACGAACACACATAGACGCGCCATAAGTAAAGTAAATTGCCATGGCCCGCAGGGCCACCATGGCTGGACTTCTGGCCACTAAGGCCACTTTCGTCCTTGGAATTTTTTATTATTTAATTAGATTTATAAAAGCTTGTTTGAGATATCACGAATCGAACTCATGACCCGTACACCAGACACCCACCCCACAAACAATCAAAGAAATCAATTTAGTTTCAATTTGAATTTGAAATTAGAAATAGAAATGCCCCTGCAAAGGCAAATAGCTGTTTGTTAGTAAGGTTAAAATTATAGGTTCTTGTAAATTGGGTTAGAATTCAGGATGCGGATCAGGAATCACGCAGTTGAACTTACACAGGACTTCTTCTTCTTCTTCTTTGAGCACTTCTTTGCATTAATAGTTCACATCATATGAGTAGTGTTGCCCACGCATCCATGGAAGCTTATGTAGAAATCTTCATGTTTTGTAATGATAAAGTTGAAGTAAGAATTTACGTTCGTTCCTCTGTGAGTACTCTATATTTGACATTTGATATTATTTTGATATTTGGATGTCTTTCTATGACAATTCATTAGAATTTTGTTTTTTTATTTTTTGTGAATGGTTCTTTGCCAACAAAAATGTGTCCGTCCACAGATTTCAGTATGTTAAAACGACATTTCATCATTTCCTCTGAAGCCTGATTTACGGCAGTGTGAAACTGATCATTTAAGTTGTCAGGTATTGTTAATGAGAGAATTGTTGTGACCCATTTGGCTATTTGTAATGAATATTCTTCTATTGCATCTTTAACTATTGTTTGAACTTCCTCTTGGTTAACTGGTGACTTTGGATTTTGATTGTTTGGAATAGTTGAAGATTTTTTGTTCATGTTGAAATCTGAAGATCTAAAAATCTTTTTGCAGGTTCTTGAATGGCTTTTTTAGGACGAAGAGGGCAGATAGCGCTGGCCGTTCTATGTCCAGTCTTTTTACAGGATGCACAAAAATTTGGTTTAGGAGCAATTTCACATGTGTGACTCTGATGGGATTGTCCACATCTGTAGCAAATAGGCTGATTCGGACAATTTCCACTATTATGGTATTTGTAATATTTTCTACACGAAAAAGGTCTAGCAACAGATTTAGATGCCTCTACCTTGTACCTATAGAAACCTATGGTTATTCCATTGGAAATGAGGTCGCTCACCAGATAAGGATCCTTTGTATATACTCTGATGAGCGGAAGTGGGCCTCTATCTCCTTTGATTTTGGTTATATTGGCCAGTAAAATAATGGGCCCGCAGGGCCACTTTTGCCATGGGTCCACTGAAAGGGGTCACCATGACGGGACTTCTGGCTATTTTAAGCCACTTTCGTCCTTTTGAATTTCATACGAATGTGTTGGAATTTAAATACTGTTTTGTTTGACTAAAAGAATCGGATATCCTCAAAGACACAATGTTGATTTGATAGCTAATAAAATAATTTAGTTTAGGTTTTCAAAAGAGCACGTGAATTAAGATTTAAATTGCACAGGATTAGATATTAAAATGTAAGAGCCAAATGGTAAAAGGACTGAGTTTTAGGTTGGATTAATTTAAACGAATTTGAAGAAGGTTAAATATGTTTGGAATTTAATCAATGATTTTTTTTTTTCTGTATTAAATTTGACCGCGTTCTTTTCCATATTGAATGCCGAATGCGTCCAGATAGTTAATAAGAGCTAATATAGTTTCGTTTGTTAATTTGTATCAGACGTTCCCTGTAAAAGCATTTAGTTTAGTAGATTGATTTTGAGATTACATTTGAATATTTACTTTTTTGAGTTATTCTTTTTATATTTGATGAATGGCTGTTGTCCCACGAACAGATGACCGTCCATAGATTGAAGTAGATTCAGTCTGTATTGAAAAATCTCTTCAGTCGCTACGTTAATAGCTCTGGAAATTTTCTCTAAAGATTCTTTGCTTTGCGGGACTCCCAAGGCAAGAATCGTGGAAGTCCATTTAATTATTTTACTTTGAAAGTCGTTCAATGTGTTGTAGATGTGACCTTCTGTCTGCTCAGTGTCATTTCTGGTTTATTTGTTTCAATTGAATTTGATGGGCAAGAGAACTGTAAGAAATGTATATGGTTTTCTGTCAAACAAAAGCAGGACCTTATTGGAACATGAATAATTAAATCAATAATTTTCTGATTGGTTATTCAATAAAATTATATTCACTACAAAAATATAATTTCCAATTACATCTAACCGAATAAAGTTACGTAATAACTACTATTATACGTTATTATCAAAACATAAACAAAATATCAAGGTTCCACCTGGCGACTGTCATATACAATATTAGTGAAATATTAAGGAAGCACATTTTTGTAATTCATATTCCGTAGGTCTATGAGGTGGGTTCATTACGTTCTAAGCTTCATACATTTGTAAGACATACATGTCTGAAATGTCTTGATCAATTTTGTAAACAGTTTCCCTTGACTTCAACGCAGTTATCATTTTAAGTCATTAGGAGTTATGTTCAAGCAGAAAAAAAAATGTTTTGTGACAGCCGCCAAACCAGCATCACTGGCAGGTAAACCTGGCAAGTGCTGTTTCAGTTTTTGAAATTAAAGTTGTCAATAGGTGCTAGGTATGGTGAATACGTTGGGTATTGCAGAAAAAGCTGCATTACTGAATATGAACCTACCTGAGACGTGTGTGGCGGAGCGTTGTCGTGCAAGAGGAGCATTCTTCTGTCGAGTTTGCCACAGCGTTTTTCCTTCATTACCTGTATGAGTTGGATCAGCAGGATAGTATAATAAGCACCGGTTGTAGTAGTGTCATGTGGTAAATAATCAATTAGTATCGGCCCCTCTTCATGCTAAAAATGGTGGCCAAATCATCTTCGAGCAGGCTTTTGTGTTCTTACTTGTGTACTTTCATGGGTCACAGTGGTGAATCCACGCTTCATCATCTGTCATCCAACCGTGGACGAAACTGATCTTCATCAGCGTTTATCGTGGAGCGTACATCTGGCGCACACATTCGACATCTCTGGCTTTTTATGGAAGTTTTTTTCCATCCACAAAACAGGGCTACACTCTTCTGTTGCTATCTTAGGAACTGTCACACGTCTGTTATCCACAACATTTCTTTTGTATACATTTCTTCAGTGGTGACGTCCACACCAGGGCCTGGTCGGGTCTGGAATCATCTTCGAGTGACGCTCTCCGTAAACTTCAGTATGCGTCTCTTGTTTGAGAAATTCCGTGGCTAATGGGGACCAGAGTCTCCAAGGCAAGGAGATATAGGAAGCAGATCGAGCCTCAAAAAGAAGACTTTAAAGGCACGTGAGAAGGAATATCCGCGTAACACTGTCAGGGAACTTGCCCGTCAGTTCAATGTTTTCTGGTCAACGTTTCCCGTTAAACGTTTGCAGTTCAACCGTTTCCAGCTGAACATTCCCAGTTTCTGACCAGCTACTGCAAATGAAGAAAGTGAGCAAATTGCGAACCGGATACCGCATGACATGTACGTAGCATTAGAAACTGCAATAATCAGTTGGTTCTCATCACAATGTGTTCATACTTGCGATGTGATACTCTACCTACGCGATTGTACTTTGACCTGTGATGCGAAGTAACTTGAGTTTGGAGGTTTGGCAAAACACTTCCTAAAACAATAGTTGACACCACAAAAGATTTTGTTATTAGTGCTGTGGACAACATACAAGTTCTTTGTTTCTGGGGAAATCATTACCACTGTCATGTAGTGTAGAGAAATCATGACGAAATCCAACAGTTGTGTAAAACTCAGCACTGGTTGGTCAATAAGAAGGGTTCGTTGCTCATTGATAAACCCCCACGTAACAAAAATTATGAAACAGAAGTTGAGTGACCTGAGGTGTGAAATACTTCTAACGCTCTCTATATTCCTCGGACTTAGCACCAAAAGACTACCATACGCTTATGCATCTAACTCACTTCTTGAAAGACAGGGTGTTCAAGAACAGGGATAGGCCAGAAAGTGCCTTGTGGGACTACATTGTCTTACGGGAGCCACATTTCTTCACGGACTTAATTAGTGTTGCCCCCGATACGAGATTGAGGCCTTGTTCAGAAAGTGTCTCGTTTCGAAAAGTTGTATATTAAGATATTTCTGTCTCGTCTCGTTTTTCATAGACCTTTCTCTGTCTCGCCTCGTCTCTTGGGCAATACTAAGCGAGACGGCTCTTGAAAAGTCTTCACTCCTCTTTGTAACGGTACACCGCTCAGGAGTGAAGAAAGGAATATATCTATATACACCAAAATAAATCTGATATCGACAATCTGCCACGGCTTCTGAGTGTGGGATAATCTGATGCGGTTTACTGAAAGGCAATTAATTATTAGTACGTAGAGAAGAGAGAAGGCGAGATAAAGACTACATCTAACTGCCTGGCAAAGAGAAGCCGACGCTAAAAATAGGTTGGAAAACTCCTAATTGTCTGCTGAAGACGAGCCGACACCGGGAATAGGTGGTAAATAGCTACCTGTCTGCTGAAGATGGGCTGTAGTTGGATAATAATGTTTACCTGTCTGCCGACAACGAGCCAATGCTTAAGAATAGGTTGAGAGCTTCTGCTTGTCTACTAAAGACGAGCAGAGGTCTGTAATAGTTTGAAGAATAAGGTTATAAGAGAAATACCAATAAAGCATACAAGAAAAGGTATGTGGAAAATGATTTATTAGCGGAATGCTGTCCGAGAAGAACACCAGGGAAGGCTAAGTGTAGTTCGGGCCTTAGCCCGAGGAGTTCTGATTCAGAATAAGAATTTAAAAAATTGAATTATCAGGGCCCCTGGACAGTCCCGCCCTGAGGAGTGACCACTCTCCAACTTCTACTAGCGATCTCCGCATGCATGCATGCAACTAAAACATCTGTCGCGGGTGTTGATGCTACGGTTTCTATTTTTCGAAGACATTTACCGTCTATCGGAGTCTGTATAAGAGAAGAAAGAAGGTGAAACAAGAAGACAGGAAAGCACGAGAAGAATTCTCTGGAAAGAGGGCAAAAACCAGAATATGCATTACTGTATATTCTGTAAAATCCATGCATCGGTTCTAACTACATTTAAATTATTTTTTTAAAAATTTATCTGGTAAATCAGACATGCAAGAAGGGTGGAGAAACTCAGGTAAAAGTCTGTATTGACTCTAATCTGTTTGCGCATCCTATAAGCAGTGTTTGTATGATGCAGAGCACACACACATTCAACCAATGCTCACGTATGCAGATCTACAAGTCATCTGAGGAGTCTCCTGGAAAGAAACTCTGAGGGCTATTTGATTAATGCACTGTAGCTGCTGGTGATACACAATAATTTCCACTGTTCGTCAAGTCCCACAACATTTTTAAGGTTTTTTCATATTCTCGTTCTCACTGACTCACACTACATTTATACGGTATTAATCACATTCATTCCTACACTTACATATATATTTATAATTAATTACATGAAGTGTATACTTGTATGTTTGTGTCCCAGTGGGACTTTAAGACAAACAGCTAGGTAGGATGACGATTTCGCAAATTGATTTGTTGTTCAAAAGTTGTTATTTTTGAATTTGAGTTCTTAAATGGAATGATTTGCTAATTGACTATCTAGTATTGTAAATTATTTGTTACAGTTCGGATCGATTTGGTTGGTTAATTTGGTATGACTGTGTGATTCAGATTGATTAATTGGTTTGATAGAGTTAGTTTAACCAGGTATTTGTTAATGAGCTGCAGGTTATTGATTTATGGTTTATTTTTGTTTAGGTGGGTTAGGATACAACGCCTGTAGCGGGCGCCTGTGTTTGTAGTGATTTATGACTGGATACGAGCCTAGATCTGTGATGAGTTGGTTTTCTGCTATGTGCACTTTCTCGTATATTATATCCTACCAGCTATTTGGAGATATGGGGTTTCATAAAGTGACAGAGCATAGCTCGGACATGTTTGTACAAAGTCGTGCGGAAACATAGCTCGTTTGGAAAATTTACTTGATAAGTGAAATATTGATCTTTGAATGTGCAGGAATGTGAGAAGAGAAATATTTATGTGTGATATTGATGAAAAGAGTGCATTGTGACGTGGTGTAGCAGCTTTAGTGTAGATATTCAAGTGAAGAAGTGGTACTTGATCTAGTATACGAAGTTACTGGCCATAGGGGTATTTCGTTGGGAAGCCAGGAAGGGAGTATTTTCAGAAACGATAGTCCATGGAATTACAGTTATTTAGTAACTTAGGATTATGTTACATTCTAGACGTTATGTATCTGCAGCTAGCGGTTAGTATCACAATTGACGATTCTGAAAGAACTGATTTTGAAAAGCACGTAATATTTCATTATTTATTTAAATACTGCAACGAGCTAAATATTTTTAAAGTGACGAACTTAATTAGAAAGAAAAAAAAACTGTAATTTGTAATTTTTATTGAGAACAAAAGTGTCAAACATTATTTGAATGTAGAACTTTTGCTTAGTTAAAAGCGCACGATAAAGACAACCTTTGTGTCAACCGCATTGTTGGGCTGCTCTGAGAAACTTTTTCTTTACTTTTTTTTTTTTTTAATTTTCGTCGGAAAAAAATAGCTGTTGGTATCAATCATTTGCTTCAGAACGTTTACGATAGATGGAAATGTTGTCGTCGTATGGAAACTAGCTTCGCAGTGTTGCTGATTGTCTGTACATTATACCCGGATTGCATTATATGAGAGATTATTTTTCTACCAAAATTTAGGAAGAGAATCCTTATTGTTATGTACAGAAATACTTAATACAAGAAAGACAAAAAGCGACCGTTTCGTGTAACATTTTATCTAAATACTGTTCACAATAAATACCAGTTGGAAGATTATTTGAAATGTTCGCTTTATAGAGTGGTCTGTAGTCCACTTCCAGTGTAATCCATTATTCATTCAAGTTGTTGTGTATTTAAGTTACATTCCAACGGATTACTGATGTTAATCTTTGAAAGTGGTGTTGGCCTAGCAAGACGCATGTGTTTTACACAATTGGATAAGGAAAAAAGATCGATCCTGTGTTTCCAGATAAACTTAAAGCAAAATAAAAGGAATAACGAGTGTTGTTCCATTTTGTTTATGCAATTGAAAATAAACTTCTGTCGCGTGGAACGCTTTGCATAGTTGCGTCATTCTTCGTTTGAGGATAAATCTTTATAAATAACCTGAAATATACTTACCCTTTGTATTCAAAAGAAATGAGATATACGTACCTTCTGCACGTCGATTCTTGGGTACCTAAAAAAGGGTAAGAAGAATGTATACTTACCTGCGACTGATTCTAAGAGAAGCTAAAAAAGTGATCGTTAACAACTCGGAAGATAAGCGAAGGAATTTTGACGAAAACAAGCTGAAGATTAAATGCTAAACCTTAACCCTTTCAGATACTGTATTTAACCCTTAACCCTTTCCTTATGACAAAAACTGATTTTTAGTAAAACTGTCGTACTTTAAGGTTCTGATGAAACCAATCAAAGGTTACTAATTTTCTCGATACTTTAAACTTTTTGTCATCGTGCGTGACCCTACGATTGGTGTAATTTAAGAAAAAAAATTTATAAAATAAATTAATAAACATTTATAAGTATTCAAAAGTTTATCGTGATATTTAAAGAAAAAACACTTACAATTTATTTTGACTATTGTAAATTAAAGATAGATTTTTGCCTAATACGTGAGGGTAAAGGATTTTCTTGTGAAATGATATATTTCAACAACATTTTTACATCTCGGTATAGTTCATAATAACGTTATTATTTTTGACGTTTAACTTCCAATAACAATTTATAGATGCTAGTAAAATATTAAGTCGGATTCGTTTTTTACTGTTTTATAGTCGATCCGTGATTTCAATACAGGTATCGATAAGAGCCATCGATATCCATTTCATTCACAATGAATCAGATATCTATTCAATCTTTTATTTTGAGTCACTTATGGCCATTCCCATACTACAAATCCTATTTTTACATTCTAATCATAACAATAAATCCATTATTAGGACAATTTCGAGATAAAACTTGATCACTGTTATTTTGATTATTTTGACATTATTCCTTTGCGTCGATATTTCGATTAACGTATTCATCACGTAAATGTCCTCGAAGATTTCGATTGTTTTGTCTACAACTCTCTATTCACCGTCATCGTACGCAAGGTACTTATTTAATTAGTGAATTACATGAGGTATATTTTATATTTCGTATATTCTTTAGTTATTGTTTATAAATAATAATTGGGTGTGTAGTTGTGTACTGATATTTATTTACCTACTTTTTAGAATAAGTTCAAAGATATTTGATAAATATAATATACTGGTGAACAATAGATCTTCGTACAGACTTAGTTGATACTTGTTCGTCACGAGACCTCCATGATATAACATTTATCTATAAATACCGTTTATTATCCATTTATTATTTTGTAATCCTACACATCAATAGTTAAGAAATATGTTAGGAAGATACTAAATATAGTCAGAAAAGATAATAAACGTAAATAATTAAAAATTTATATTAAATAAAAAGTATATTGATAAATTGGACTTGAGTTAAAATATTATCCATACTATTTCTCTATATCTTGTACTTTTACAACCTTGTGTTAGTTTAGGGATTTATTAATTTTTCTTTGAATTGATAAAATATTTGAATATTTGATAAACATTGACAGTGAAGGTATTTCATATGCTTTCATGTATATTTAAATTGCTATTATTATATAAAAAAGTAAAGTTATCGTTAATTGAGCTATAATTCTATGGAAATATTCATACTGTTGAATAGCAATTTAGAATATTTTGTGTTTTACCTATTTCGATCATTGATTACAAAGAAAATAGACAGGTTTTGGCTATTAATCTATCATATATTTTAAAATGTAAGTAATCGAAAGTGAATAAAGATTTTATGGGAAATTTAATCATTGAGTTAAGGTATTAAGGCAATTTTTTTTATAGCATTAATGATATCCTATAAGAATCCATGATAGTCTTTTGGTAAGTCATTGTGGTTTAATAAGTGTTCCTTAGAATCTCTTACATCTTGACAGCAATATTATTTGTTTCAATTGTTTCTTCTTAAATAATCTCGTACATTATTTAACTTTTATTCGACATCCTTAGTCCGATACATCGTACACAATCCGTTACCAGAGAATCTGTTATTGAGCTGGTAGATTGTTGAAACTTATCCCACTCTCTTTGGCTCCGCGGTTGACTGCATTCTGATTACAATTGGTATGCGATTGGAGTTGAACTTTTGTTTTGTTTCTATAGACATGACATATTATGGTATATTTGTGTACAGAGTATAATTCAGAGATCTGGCGTTTGCCTCACGTTATGCGGGAAGTGAGTGGGGTTAAACTGACAAAGGATTTGCCATCTTGAGGTTGATATATAATTGTACATGAGTGTACCATTAAAGTTTGTGTATGATACAGAAGTAGGGATGTTTGTTATTGAACTCACCTGCCAATAAGATGATACTGCCTAGTCTAGGAATAGCATCAAGGTCAGCAGTAACAAGCCTTCTGGAAGGCGATTGGTACGGACCAACTAAAATGACTGTTTTTTGTTCCAGGAATATATTTATTGCCGTGGCCTCTAGTGCCTCAAGAGCTGGTAGAGACCAGTTGATGTTTAACATCAGATCGAACAAGTTCTCACACTCATCCTATCAAGATTACACAAGTACAGCAAGAATGACAAAAGATGACCACGAGGAAGAAGATGAATGAACAGGAAGAAAATGTGAAATGATCCAAATAAGATTTGGAATAAAAGATTCCTGGTGCAAGTGGCGTGCGGAGCCAGGTGGTGGAGCCTAAAAGGAAATTGGTGAATCAAGAATGGAATTACGATATCGAGGAGACTAAGTACAAACTTGCAATATTAGAAGGTCCGCAGACTCTTACAATTGCTTTACGGCATATGATACGGAAATTACACGAGGATGGTGACAGGATAACATTCCCGACTCCTGATGCAGTAGATCGGATAACGCTACGAGGTCATAACTTACCAACGGATCCAAAGGCCCTGCTTCAATTAATTGACGAAGTCTTTAAAAGAAGAAATGAAGATTTTAATCTTCATGAGGTTTACAGAGATTTTGTGAGAGGGCATGGCAGGGTCGTGGTTGACTCTAAGGAGCCGTGGCCACACTGCTATGAGCATACGAGATTTCCGAATTAATGATGCAGCCTAAACGGTGTTCTGTGCTGCAAATTAATGCACAGGGCTCGCAGATGTTCATGACTGAATTGAGGAATCTCTCAGAAGAATTACGAGTGGATCTTCTTTGCATACAGGGACCATATGCTGTAAATAACAGGATAACGAATTTTCCAACAACAGCCCAAGTAGTCATTAAGGGAAAACAACCAAAAGCAGCAATAATTAATTTAAACAGTAATATACAAATAGTAGAGATCTCTCATTTCATGTACGAATGGACGGTGTGTGTGGAATTGCTGACGAAAACATCAAAATATGTGCTGAAGAAAACATGAAAGTATGTACCTCCAATTTCAGCATGATATAAATCGGTATTTAGACAAATTAGATTCTATAGTAAATTCGTATCCAAATCATAAGCTAATAATAACCGCCGATGCAAATGCCAAGTCACCGCTTTGGCATAGCGATGTCAGCAGAGACAGATAGAAGGATGGGGGAGCAGTTAGAAGATTTTATGTTAAATCACAATCTGGTTGTGCATAACAAGGAAGGTGAACCCCCGACTTTTAAGAACAGAGCGAGAGCGGAATCAAACATGGATGTTACAATTACAAATCAAAATTTGATAAACAATATTTTTGATTGGAAAGTTTTAGATGGAAGTACAAGTAGCGACCATAACTTAATCAGATTTGAGATACAATCAGAGGGGATAGCGCAGGCACTGTTCAGGAGGAGTACTCTTGGAAATGCAACCCAGGAAAGATAGACTGGAAGAAGTGCAGAGATTTATTGCAACTACCGGACATTCTGGAGGGATGCAAAGAATTTTGAAAGAAGTATCCGAAAACAAAGACTTCAATGTGGAAGAAATATACATTAAAAATCATGAAATAGAGACAGCAGTCAGGACACTTAAGAACAGGAAAGCTCCGGGTCCGGATTGCGTAAAATTATAAATATTTAAGAGCATGAAAGATATATGGGTCCCATACCTGGCAAGGCTCTTCACGGAGTGTCTGAGGCAGGGGAGGTTTACGCAAAAATGGAAAGATGTTAATCTAATTATTTTTTGAAGAGCCCAGACAAACTCAGGACGAGTCCAAGATCTTATCGACCAATCTGCCCTCTCAACGTCATTGGGAAAATATTTGAAAACATAATAATAAATTGCCTATAATAACATCGTGAGGAATTGGAACATGATCAAATACACTGTGGTTTCCGCAAAGGAAGATCGACACATGATGCTGTTAACAAACTCTGCAATTGCGTTGGGAGGGCGGATGGAAAATACGTAAGAGCAATTTTTGTGGATATTAAAGGGACGTTTGATAATCTGTGGTGGACGGCGCTGTTTGTTGGCTTAAGTAAACTAAATATTCCGTCATACATCATTCGGGTGCTCGAGGATTACTGCAGAAACAGGATAATCAGTCTCTGTGCTCTGGGAATAAAATTGGAAAGGATACCGAACCAAGGGTCTCCGCAGGAGTCGGTATGTGGTCCTATTCTCTGGGACATATGTATCGACCCTTGTGTGAAAGAATTACACCAACTTTGAGATGACATGTCGATGGTTGCCTACGCGGACGATATCGTAGCAACAGCGGAGGCGGATTCCAGAAGAGAACTAGAAGTCAAAGCGAATAAAAATAATAAACACTTTAAAAAATTGGTGTGAGAAAAATAAACTGACTGTATCCGTGAAGAAGACAAATTATATGATTCTGAAGGGCAAATTAGAAATAAATCCAGTAATAAAGTACAATGGGAAAACAGTAAAGAGAGAGAAACCATTTAAATACCTAGGAGTAACTATAGATGAGAATACTGCTAAACTTATCAGAACATATAGAGAATACAACTAACAAAATACTCAAGATGGGATACAAACTTATAACAATTACAACAACAAGATTTGGCATACCATTGAAACTAATTATATCATAATCAGATAGTATGCGCAATAAGAACTATGGAGCGAATGCGTGGGCGCAGCAACTGACTAAGAACAAGAAACTGGCTGAGAAACTAAACCGAGCACAGAGAGCGATTTTATTGATGTCTGGGGCTTATAGGACAACACCGGGGGTGGCCCTAAATGTAATCTTGGATATAACCCCGCTGCACCGAAGATAGCTGTACTGAAGATACATGCTATATATTGGACCAAAAAGAAAATTTAATAAGAGCAACGGAGATTTTGAAGAAAATGCCAAGAAGGAAAGAAGAAATACATGAGATAATAACATCAAAATGACAAAAAAATTGGCAAGAGAGTTATGAATCTAGAAGAATTTTTTGGCATAATTGATAATATTTCTAATAGACTTGCATGGGAAAACTGGAATCCAGGTAAGGGTGTTGTTCATCTACTAAGCGGACATGGCCAGTACAACGCCAAACTTTTTGACTTAGGACAGGTGAACTCCCCGATGTGTGAGTGTGTACAGCTGGCACCTCCTGAACATGTGGTCCTCGAGTGCCCGGTCAACCAAGTGAATGAAGAAGGAGAGGTCATCTAGCAAATAGTGGATACGCGGGAGGAACTAAGAGGACTAACAGTGAAAGAGATGCTTGGGGAAGAACAAAAAAGATACCTACTAAACCAACTTTCTGCTAGGATCTCTTATAAATATATAAAACAAAATATAAACGAAGATACCAATAAAAGATCAACATGTGAAGAACATCATTTAATTTGGGCGATTCAAGTACTGTAGATAATGTTAATACGGGTATGTGTGTCCGGCGTGAGTCGGGAGCGGGCGTGGTCGCGTGCGGGCGGCGTGTTCCCATGAGTGGAAAAATAACATGAACGTTTTCTCATGCGAACTTTGTGGTTTCGATATCTCCTTCACGGTCATGGGTACTTAGAATTACAGGGGCCGCCGCCTGGCGAGACGCGTAGCGTGCGAATGGTTGCGAGTGCGTGTGCGTGTTGATATAAATAATATGTGTTTAATAGCTGAACATGAATTCCCTCAGAGGTTCTGCCGACTCGGTGGTCTGGACATGATAACTCTGAATGGAGAATAAACTTGAAAATTGAAACCATGTAAATAATTGCGAGTGAGGTGCTGTGTGGAAGTGTCTATATGTGTCAGTGTGGTGAAGAAGAGGAAGAAAAAAGGAGTATTGGAACCGCCCCAATCCAAAGGATCAAAAGTATTCGTCCAGCGGCCCAGGACCTGGATCTTTAGAGTCGACTTCCCCACCTGAGTGAATGAGCGAGTGAATGTGTTCTAGAATAGAGATAGGTTAGAGTAGGGATAGAATTAGAATAGAATAGAATAAAATGGGACCAGAAATTAACTTTTTATTACGATATTGTTAGTGGTTTTGTTTCATCAAGATGCATATGATTTATTGCATTGTGTTGATAGTTTAATTATTTTTAATTCTAATAAATATTAATGTATAGGAAACATATTACAGATAAAGTATAATGCAATTTTCATGGAAACATTGCTAAATAATTTTGCAGATAATAAAATTATTGAATCATTTCTGAGCTAGAAAAGGAGGAAGATTCGCAAAGCAATAATAAAATTTTTCGTTATACAATCTAATAATAAGATTTTAAACAGCGAATAACTAATAAACAAAATCGCAATGAATTGTGGTGTGACTGGATGTGTGGAAGAATACCCAAAAGAAACTTCAAAAATAAATAAATAAAATAAAAGGAAAGAAATAACGACAATAAATATAATTAAAAATACATAAATAATTAGAAGACATTAGTTAAAAAAAACTAAATATAGAACTTAACAGAACTAAATTAAAAATAAAATGTAGACTGTATTCTATACTCAAGTGTAACAACATATATATGAAAGTAAAGAAAATAAAAGAGAATTAATCCCCGCCAACCGCGGAAACAGGACCCCGGTTTATCCATCGGGAACTGGCTCAAAGAATCATCCCCATAACTCATCCGTCTCTTAAATTCCTTTTTTATTATTTTTTTGATGATGTTGTTATTTTTTTAACTGTGGAAAAGGTCCTACTGACTCCGCACCCCGACGCCGTGTAAGGAGCCGAGGTGGGGAGACAGAAAACGGGGATGACCCACCCAAACTTTGTGGAGAACATCTTTAGTTCGCTGCGTCCCTCAGACGCACGAAACTGAGTTGAGCAAAGGATGCTGAGAGGTGGGGATAGCAAGGTGGGTCCCAAAATGAAAAAAAAAAAAACTCATCCTATCATTTACGGTGGCAAACACAGCCGATGTGTTCAGTTTTTAGTTGACGTGAGTTTCGTTTCACCAATAAACGCGATGCCTATTTTTCAATGCGTATGTAATGTAATAGTTCCGCGATTTTTCCGGAGGTCTCATCACAGTTCCAGGCAATCATCTTGAGGTTAACTTTATTGTTTAGGTTATGCCTCATAAGAGAGCATAAGATCAATCAAAAATTCCATCAGGCCAATGAAAATGCGGAGTTTAGTCTGCTTAAATATCAGGAGGAATTCAAGCATTTAGTTTAATGTCTGATATCAAAATTACTATTTAGTTCCTCCAAAACAAGTGAAAGGTTAGCAAAGTTAGTAGTAAGATCTGGGGCTGAAGCTGTAACCTGGTGGAAGTTACACTGGGTAGCTTTAGTTTGACAGTTATTATTATTTACCAAATTATCTTGAGTTGGCTTGGATGACTCTGCTAGACATCGTAACATCCGCTCGTGTTCTTCTTCAAGCTCACGAGCACGTAATTCGTGCTCAGTGACTGACAAGTTGTCACTTTAGTTGTCATCACGTTTGGCATCGCGTCAGCGTCGGTTACGTGGGCGTCGTTTCCGTCTTTTCAAAGGAGAAGGGGGCGTGGTGGATGGTCCAGGTTTGGGTGAGAATAGTGAAAGTTCCGGCTCATGCCCAGTAGGAGGAGTCAGATTCTGGTTTGAAGATTGTTATTGAACAGGAGTCGGTTTCTGTTGATGTCAAGTAAGCGGAGTCGAATTCACATTTAGCCTAGGTGATGGATTTGGGTAAGCGGATGCCGAGATGGCGGAGGAGGGTTTGAGGATTTTTGTCCGGGATGTCTGTCATTGCGACTTGCGTTTCCGTTGGTCTTGCGAGCTTTGTCTCGAGCATCTAGGATCTGTCTATAGCCTTTACAGCCTTTCTAATTGGCAGGGTGACCTACCGTCCCGTAGTTGCAGCACTTAGGAAGTGCGTCCTTAGTCTTCCTACGATCTTTGTTGCGTTCTTTTGACACATCGCGGATTCATATGGCGTTTAGAGTTCACATTAGACAACCCAGTGTTGGCAGTTGTGACATTGAAAAACTACCTATGAATAGACGTAGTCATCCTAAGATTCCTTAATTCGGTAGAGGAATTTAACCCTGTCTAATGCCTCATTACATTCAACAGAGGGTAGTTTGACCAGGAACAGAGGCATCGGCCCCTTGTTCCCTGCGCTGTCTCTCTTATTTAACTGACTAATAGATAAATTATTATTAAGCTCAGCTTTAATATAAGTCTCAATCTCATCGGAAGTTAGTTCATATGGCAAGCCACGGATTATACGTTTAATCGGTCTGTCAGATTTTAGTGACTGATAGTAATATTCGACATCCTTAAGGTTATGCAGCATCTGAGGAATACCTGTGTACGTGCGCTCGTCAAAGGCGGTGAACTACGCTACAGGAAATGTTGTTGTAGCACTTTGAGATTTGGAGGTAGGCTTTCAGGTTTGAAGTGTGACTTAGAGGAGATCTTTTGATTTGTTTCTGAGAAGCGGAGGTGGGTTGGTTTTCTAGAGAACAGCTCGGGGCCACATTATATACAGTTTGTTCGGGTGTTTGGGCCCCCTCGGTTTATGACGTAACATTTCCGAAGTTATAGTTTGGAACCAATTTAGATATTATCTGCATACATACTAGATTAACACTTACATCTTGTATCGTTTTAAATAAAGAACTATTTGTTATCATTTCTTCTTATAAACAAAAGTGATTCTACATAATCTTATTCAGGGTGACATAGGTGACAAAAATATTAAACTGAATTTATTTGCTTTAAACAAATGTGAGTGACGTCACATCTTCAATGTCTTATTTTATAAAAAAATGAATATATGTATGTCTTAGATCCTTTAAAGGGACCTTCAGAGCCTTCGCGATTGTTTGAAACGGAGGGCTCACTTATTTGAAAGCACAAAGAGTGACGTAAGCCTTCTTAATTGTTGAACTGGCGCAAGAGACTATAAATATACATTTTGGAAGAAGTGGTAAAGGCTTGCCTTCGAGTTGTGCCGGGCGTATTGACAAGTAGTATTCATCTCTTGGTAATTCAACACTGGCTCATTTGAAACTAATTTTTGTTTTTTCCTGAAAGGTCGTGGCTGTGTTGTGTAGTGAGAGAGACCATATACTTTCTTTTATACTCTTGTTGTTTTGTTACTTTTTCGAAGAAACAAAGACACGAGACCATCAGCAAATGATAAAAGTAGAGTGAAGTATTGTTGACAATGGGTGAGAAAGAAGATTCCGATGACTTACCAAGCAGGCACCTATCCAGAAGTTGGTTTTGGGAGGGTTCCAAGGGCTTTCGGGGACGAGTGTGTCCAAGGTGTGTCTGGACATGAAATGTATATTAAATATATATATTTACGCCTGGTGTTAAACTATTTTTCCATAAATAATGAGTTTTTTTTGGGGGAGGGGGGTGTACGGACCTCCCGGACATATAAATACCAAGTAACGAAGAATATGTGTACAAACCAGAATTGTCAGAGTTGGGATCGGACTGCTTTCATGGTTCAACGTCTGTATCTGCTTTAAATCTACGAGAAAATATGAAAGTAAATTCGAGACAAGACGAGACGGAATTCTTCCAGACGAGACAAACACATATTTTCGAGACGAGACCAAACAGCCTGGAGTCTCGTCTCGTCTCGTGGGCAACACAAAGATGTGATCGAGGACCTTGTGAATCGCTGGCAAAGATATGTGATTGTTTTTGAAATAATATTTATGTCGCTGACACCAGTATAAAGAGCATAGAATCAGGTTTGGAAACTGTTAACTAATCCGATAGAATTCAGAGTTCGCTTGAAAATGTATTGGAGATTGTGAATACATGTTATGTGCCCTTCTTCCGGCAATGAAAGATTTCATGGTGATTAGGTTGAAGAACGAAACCACAAACAGTTTTAAGCACAGTATTTAATGCAAAAGAACATTGAAAAATACAATAACAATAGTTTTGTTAAATTGCCTCAGCAAATATTTCTTCTAATCTCTTTGTTCTTGAGACTGAAAAAATTCAATCGGCAAGAACTAGATGTCGCACCTAAAAAGTTAAAGGTTTTGGGAATCAATTACACCGCCTAAACGGCTCGAGCTAGAAAAACGAAATTTGGTATGACGGTACATCATCATCAGTAGACTAAGAAAATATTACAAAATGTTGAAAACGTCGCCATCTTGGATTCAAAATGGCCGCCAAAATGAATTTGTCATAGAATACACAGGCTACAGATAGAAAAACGAAATTTGGTATGACGATACATCATTAGTAGGCTACGAAAATACTACAAAATGTCTCCAAAGACGCCATCTTGGATCCAAAATGACGGACTCCAAAAATATATTTTTAACACCGTTTGAGCTAGAGATACGAAAGTTGGCATAAAGGTGTATTATCAAGAGTACTTTAGTAAAATATTTCAGTTTGAAACACTTACCATCTTGGATTCAAAATGGCCGCCTCAAAACATTTTCCACATCGTTCTAGCTGTGACACAAATTTTTCCCATTCACTTTCAATCGAAAAGAACGTCTTTTTCCCGGTGACGTGCTAATTCACTCGTTTTTATGTGTGATCCGACTAGACCAAAGTTTCTGTCGCACTGTGTAAATGATTGGCTTCTGACCAAAAACATGTGAAGAAGTTCTATATCAAGCACATTGCTGAACCATGGACAAAACTTGATCATAGTCGAGTTGAGGTTTTGTTCGCCAGCAGGGTGCGAAAGCATAAGACGACAGTTTTCATTTGCGGAAACTTTTCTACATATTTCTTTCTACCAAACTAACGAATAAAGATATTGACTTGCAATTTGGAGGACATGTAGAAAAGAACATGATGGATTGTTTAAAGCGATTGCTGGATAAAGGGCACGTAGGTCTATGTGCCCGTTTTCCGGCAATGTTTTCAATTGAAACAACCATACAGATACAAGTAATACTCAAAAATGAAATGTTTTCCAACAACTCTACACACGCGTGTCAACTTGTACAAAATCTTCTGTGTTTAAGAACGGAAGAACATACATCAGAAAAGGAGCTAGCTTACAAAGAATTCTTTACCGTTATCTGTTAAGGACAAGAACTAGAGAACTTGAATATATATAAGTGTGGTTTAATACGATTAAAAATATCAAATAATAAAATGGTCCTTATGTTTCTACTCTGAACGGTAAAAGTCGGGACAATTTGCGTCCCGACGAGCATTGAATCGGGACGCTGGACAATGGGTCGAAAATCGAGACGCGTGGCAACTCTGAAAACACTGTGAAACTTTATTTTATATGGGCAAGCCTAGTAACTGTTGACTTCGGCCCGTCACATTCTAGTTAAAAGACACCCATGGCTCTGCCGGGACTCGAACCCAAGATCTTTGAGTCGTGGGCCTAACGCCTTAGACCGCACGGCTACCCGGTCGGCGGGTGGCAGCTCTACAGCAGACCAGTGTTGTCAGGTTGTCATCGCAATATTTCCTTTAAAATACTTTTCAAATATCCCGATTTTTGTAAAAAAAATTCCCGAATGCTAAGTTTACTTTAAAAAATTGCTAGAAATTAAAACAAAAAAGTGCCAAAAAGATTCAACAAAATTTCCCGATTTTAAATTTATTTTCCTTTTCATGTGGCACGGACTTTCCCTTTTTCTGAAAAAAATTCCCTTCCCCTGACGACACTGTTGTAGACCGAGAATAGGTGTGTTTAATCCATTACTTGCAAATAAAATAGTATACAGTAATATGTATTAACGATAAATTGTAACTGATGTATATTCATATGCACAGATGTCGCGTACGTGTCGAGAAAATTAATATTTCAAGAAATCGCATTAAACAAGTACAAATTATCAAATTAGCAATTTTGTTAATTTTTATTATAGTAGTGACACAAGCTTTGAAAGAAGTCATAGTATAAGAAAAATATATAAAATTTCCTCAATATTTTTTTTTCACTCTCTCAACAAATAAAAATTTGTTATCTCATTAAAATTCACCACTAACCTAGAAACTGCATACATCTATTTATTTTGTGGTTTTTATATCTATTTTTACATTTTCAATTAGATTTTATGATGAAATCATTAGAATTCGGATTATCGACAAAATAAATCTATGTATGGAAGAATTATTTGTAATATTTTTAAAATTTAAGATGCAAATATAAAGAAGACTACACGGTAATGAAATAAAGCCATATCAGAATACTTGTGCCAATGTAATTCATGTAGACTTTATACTGAAATTGTTTAGTGCTGTAAACTCTTCACCCAGACTACTTGGGTTTTATACAGTGATTTATTGTGAGGGTGACACCCCTTCCTTGTGGGGGGTATCACCCCCCCAAATTCTCGACACCACCCTCCTACTTTAAAATTTTTGCGGCAAAATATCGATAGAAACTATGTAAAACTCCACCTACACCCTCCGAATTTTGACTTTGCATCCCCCTCCAAACTGAAAATCCTGGCAGAAACCCTGGTTATATACCTGCTACAGCCAATCTTCCCTTTGCTACTTTCCTAGGCTGCCATAAACCCTTATTAACCTGTTCTTAATATACTATGACTCATAAGACTTTATTCAGATCTTTGCATATTTAAAATACCCAGAAGTAATAAAAAAAATCATGTATTGTGACAGAATTACCAGTTTGGGGGGTGAAGCCAAAATTAGGAGGGTTAACAGAGTTTAAAGAGTTTTATAGGCTTTCTATCAATTTTTAACTGTAAACATTTTTAAGTTGAGGGTGCTGGAAAAATTTGGGGGGAAGGTGACACCCCCCATTGGTAGTGTCTGGCAGAATCTTTGTGGAAACTACACTAATTTAAGGTGTGCAAACGTTCTAAAAGGACTGTACTTATACCCTTTCTCTCTGTACTTTTAACTCCGTAGCTGTCAATAAGGTATTTAATAGAAATTCTGTTCTGAAATTGTTCTAAGAACCTTGGCTCTGTATTTACCAGAACGAAAATACTTCTCTAACAGCGATTACAATATCTCGCTGGAGTACACAATCACAATACAGTCCACAATTTTAACAAGCTTCCAAAGCACACACACACACACACACACACAGAGAGAGAGAGAGAGAGAGAGAGAGAGAGAGAGAGAGAGAGAGAGAAGAGAGATCTCGAAACGCGATTTTACACTCTAGCGGACAACAATTGAACTACCGCATCGTTCACCAAGTTCTATTCATTGAAATGAATAAAATAGGTCATGTTGTACGTCATATGCTCATTTTTCTCTTCCATGTTAACCTTTTAGAATTGTCGACATTATGAAATCTGATACAGATATTTCAAAGGAAAAAAATCATTGTTTAGTCTGTTAAATATAAATGATTTTTTTTGTGCGTATATAAAATTCAAATTTTTTATTGTTTTGAATAGACCAAAGAAAATATAAAAAAAATCATATGGAGAAGGGTTATCTAAGTGATTTATTTGAGGTACTGTTTAAATAGCTTATGCATATTAAGTGATCACAGTATATTTAGATTATAATGTTAGATTCAGCATGCGATTAGTAGGTTAACTCATGTTGTTCGGTGTTCAAATTTTAAATTCTCCGTTCTTGCAGAACCAATCATTACCGTATCAGCATTCTGTATTTTGAACACCAGGTAATTCCGAAAAAAATGACCGTTTTCGTACCTCGCGTTACGAGAGAGACTTGGAAGAGAGTAGTGTGCTTCATTCAAAAATACTCACCGTCCGCAGCGATATCTATCTGCTAACGGTTTTGCATGACACTCAACCGCCGTCCCAGAAGAAACGTGGCTCCTTTGCTGAGGCAATGAAGTCACGAAAGGCACTTTCTGACTTATGGCTGTGTTTAAACATTCTGTCTTTCAGGAAGTGCCTTAGATATATAGAGTAATTTGTTGGTGCTAAGTCCGGAGAACATGCAGGGTGTGTGGTAGTATTTTATACCTTGAGGTCACTCAGCTTCTAGTTCGCAATGTTTGCTACTTGCGGTTTAGAGTTACCTGCTAACAGCAGATGACCCTTTCTATTCATCAACGACGGCTGACACAACCAGTGTTGCTGAAATTTGAAATTGTTTTTTTCCCTTCTGTAAAGTCAAAATTTCCATTTCGAGTCAAAATTTTCCCTCCTACTATACATATACGTATATATGGGGGGCGGGGTGCAGTCTAGTTCTTGCACAAAATAACACATTCTTCTCCGCGATATACAACTATAGTTAGTAAATGTTCTGGTGATTCTATATGTTTCACTTTATAATATTTTAGAGTTCCAAACGCAATTTCTCGCCAAGTGTTCAAAGATACTAGTAGTTGATCACATGCTTTTGTAGATAGAAACTCAAGACCATTGACATGATGTGTCACTTGACCCATGTTGTCATTTAAGAAAATTTCACTTTTTGCGACTAGACCACAACAGAAAGGGGCAGCGTGCAATGTTTGACCACGATGGCGCATTCATCCTTAAATTAATAGGGGTGTGTGTCGGGATTCCTACTGGAAATCAATTGGTTACGAAATTAACGGGATGCAAAGTTCCCTTTGGGTCACCCTGTATTTATATAATATTCGCATTTGGCAAGGATCAGAGTAATTAATTTACACGTCAACTTCATCAATAACTTCAATCTAAAATTTAAATTATCTTCAGCTCAACCTTTTATACAAAAGTGTATCTGAAATACATAACTTCAACACAAATGTATGAAGTGTTGCCTATCTTGCAGGCGTTCAGAGCAAAATTTCGAAAATTTTGAAGGTCTGTCTCTCCTGACGACAAGACAAGTAGTGAAAATTGAGCTGTTTAAATCGACTGTTTATTTTTGTTCGTTTGATTTATTATTATTATTATTATTGTATTGCTCGCTGTCTACTTTTGTCGATTGTTGATTCGTTCGAAAGCAGAAAAACACCTCGATAAGCAGACAGCAACACTTTTATATCTGCTGCAGTCGTAAACTTCCTCTTAATAGACACACACACAAAATGGCCGCGGCATATTGTAACAACAATGAGCACTACTCTATTATGAAAAGGTAGCGCAAGATATGAAACAATCTACCAAGTTTTTCTTTCTTTCTCTTCTTTAGATTTTATTTTTTCTTTCTAAAAATAAAAAAAATTACCAGCACCAACAGGAAAAAGAGGATATCGGTCGGTTTTCTTAAAAATCCGCCCGGATGTTTTTCAGAGTTCTCAAAAAGAGGACGTCTGGTCACCCTAGATACAGCCAATGCAAAGCTCACAACCCTTCAATGTTCTTACAATCAATGTCTACACTTTCAAGTGCATTAAACCTTTGTCTTTGAGGGTACCATGTCGCCTCTATTTTACTCTCAATGTTATTCGAAATATGAAGCTGTAAAATTAATTTTGCCACACTGTATCGATGAAATGAAGCATTTGTGTACCTTCGATGGCCTATCCTTTTTTCTTATTTTCATATCAGGAATCTCCTAAGGTGTTTTTGTCGATGTTGTTTTGCAACACCCTGTACATCACTTCTACTCTATTGTCTAAACCTTTTCATCATATTCATAATGTCTAATATATTCTTTATTTTAATATTCTTGAAAAATGAAAAGTTTTCGAGTTTTCTTGTATCAATTAAGGTTTCTGTTTCTGTATAGGGATGGAGTTCAAGCTTTGCTTATTTTATCTGACAATTTGGAGGGGGATCAAAGCAATACTTGCGTAAGATTCTTTAAAACATATTTACTGTAGATTTAATGATTTGCAAAGGATTTTGGACTACGAAAAACCGAAAAAAAATGATAGGCCTTACATAAGCACAAGGGTAGGGAGGTTTCTTATTCTTTCGCTCACAAGGGGGAGAAGGTTCTAAAATTACTAGAATTGTGCTTACATAATACTTGAAAAAAATATACCTTATGTATAAGTTATTGACGTCTATTGTAGAAAACAAACTGCAACTGTAAATAAATCATTGATGGACATACGATGAAAACAGTCTCAATAAAATATTGATAGTAACTATGGCAATGAAACTATTAGTGTTTATGCGTTTATTTATGTTAAAAAAGTGTTTCTTTAAAATAAAATTTGACAACGAGAAATTATCTGAGATTATTCCACAAAGAAGATGAAACTATTAAAGAAATTCAAATCAAAAAGTAATAATGAGCTGTGCAAAATCTTTCTTCATCTAAGCAATGAAACAGTCACCATGACAAAGGATAGGTACTGAAGAAAACATACTATTACGGATGCTTTTGAAAATAAATATGACGTGAGAAATATGAATGTGCTAACACTAGATGGGGATACGGTCTGTATGAATAGTATTCATATCATTTTATCAATAATATGTAACAGTGGTTAACAGAAGACCTGAAAGTTTTGTTTGAAAATACAGCTTCTCACAACGATTCAAGTATTTTGTTAACCAATGTACTGGAACACTTCATTACACGTAAACTTAATAGAAAACGCTATTAATAGTTAACATCTATTCAGAAAAGTAAGTACCTCTTTGCTTACGAAAACAATGTTAATGTTACTTTGTTACTTTGCTTAGTGCTGTTTGAGTTTCGAAAAGAAGGAAGTATCTTACGTTTACGATAGTGAGTCCGAAGAAGCTTTCTCAGTCTTCTAATTATAGGATTTTCTTTGATACCTTTATGTTCAACACATGAGAGACATTTAGTTATTCTAATTTTCCTTTTAGTCCACCACGCTCTGTGGGGTAGCCGGTGTTTCACGGAAAACTGTTGGCCTGCAATTCGAGAGAAAATTACTGTAACATGCTATTTGCAGGAAAATTTATCTAACCACGATGTCAGGATCGAAAGAACTTGTTTGTCCTTTTACGGGGTGTAGCCAGGCGTATTATTTTTTTTTTTAAATCGTATAAGTTTTCTTTGGGAAAGTTTTTCATAGAATCATTACGTAATTTAACATTGTGTAAAAGTAATGCAATGATGTGAGTGATCGATCCAGAAAATTGAACAATATTGTACTATTAATTGAAACTATGGTTTCCGCTTGAAGAAATGTCATTTTGCTTCGATAATCAAAGGTCTTAGATTATGTTCATACCCATATTCATGAAATTAAAAAATCAGGAAATTCAGGATTTTTTTTAAATCGAAATTTTTTCAAAATTCTTCATATCCAAGAACTTCTTAAAATATTCTTTTTTCGAAATTTAGGGAAAATTGGGAATTTTCAAAAAATAAAAATGTTCAAAATTTCGGAAAATTCAGGAATATTAAAAATCCGTGATTTAAAAAAACAACATTTTTACAAAACTGAAAAATTTCAAAAATCGGGAAATCCGGGAATTTTGAAAAATTCGAAAATTTTCAAAATTTTGGGAAATTCAAGAATTTTTAAAAGAACCCAGGAATTTTTAAAATTTAATTGTAATAAAAAATCTCTGTACTATACAGAATAATATCAGTCTAGTTCTACTAATAATTTGAAACTATGATGTTCCTATCGTGAATAAATTAAATTCATAGCATCCTCTTGTGCCTTTAATGCAATCCCAGCAAATCAGGCGACGTCGGCTTGACGACGGCATTTGGTCAGCGAAAGTCGGTCCGACGGGTTTACCCGACAAGGACCCGGCGTCGGAGGAGTGATGGTTGGGCGGGGTTTCACCCCTAAGTCAGCAAGTCGAGGGAACGACGGTGGCCTGGAAATGGCCCGACGACCAAACGCCATTTATGGGTCGGCGCCGACCTTCCCCCAACTATTTCCCCACTATTAGTCAAGATTTCTACGCAACGGGATTTGACCTGCTGGGAATAATTATGGAATGACAAATTTTAAAATAATCCATGCATGATAGCGAATGAAGTGTATAATAGATTTGTTTGGTATCAGAAGAATCAAATTGCTATTGCATGAACATCACAACAATAGAACCTTTACTTCCATACATATTGCAAAGTTTCCGAATTAATATAGAAATAGTAGCCATGTTTTGTTGCTCATGATTCGTTAAGTCTGGGACTCATTTACAGGATTTATTCTTCATGTATCTTCAAAGAATGAATCTGCTTGTAGATGGATGAAATCGGGGCCCTTGGAAGGCCAAGCGGCTCGGAAAGCCGTCAGCGACCACTGCCATCTGTCAGAGGAAATGTAAACTAAAAATAAAGTGAGTTTGTGCGTCCGGAAAAATTGCAAATATTTAGACGTTCTTTTTTTATATAAGTGGATGGAACCGGGTCTCTTAGGGGCGAATAATTATGTCTGTCTCTCTCTCTCTCTGTCTTTCTGCGTATGTGTGTATTGGTCATCTTCTAGGACGTTTCTTTTCTCTGGGAATCCAATATAAAACATTTGTCCTGTATATGTGTTCCTCTAGCTATGTATCGATCAATCTCAACTTTATCTTCTTTGCAATCTTGATCACATCTCGTACTTGCATTTCAAATGAAATCCACTCATTTGTCTTCTTGTTACTAGTTTTCTCTAACATCTGACCATTACTCTTAGTGTAATTCCTAATCTTTGAGGCATTTGCACATTCAATGTCCACGTTTCCACAACAGTGTGCATATATATATATCCAAAAGTAATAAATCAATTCCTGAAAATCTGATGAGCTTAACCTTTGCACGATTTCTTTTGACATATCAGAAGTGAGTCTCTCGCTTTCTCCACATGACTTATGACTGAATGATGCAAATTAGTTTTTTTTTCAGAGCTTACGTGTTATCTACGATTCCCCATTACTCACCGGGACATACATATACAAATTCTAAGAACTGCACCACTTTCAACTGGTTTCGAAACGAACATTATTATTGGTTTGTGTGTATATCTATAAGATAGAGTTTCATGTTAACGTAAAAAAAACAACGTCATCTGTTATTTTCTCATACCATTTACAGTCCATTTCTGTAATTACACACGTGTGAAGAATAAAACTACTTACTCGTCTTCCTTTCTACACACACTGTTCCAATGCTTGGCGTTGGTTGCTTTATATAAATGAATGAATCTTTCCTGACATTATGAACTGTCCACCAAACACTCTTTGTCAACACGTTCCTACAAATTCTTTCCCTCGGTCATACTAAAACCAGGGCGTGGCAGAAGCTTTTCGTTTTTATTTTCAGCCGGCTTTGTCCAAGTACCTGATTAGCTGAGAAGACTAGCGTATACACCATTCTAATGGAGAAAATTATAATAACCCAAACTCATTCATAACCCCAATGAAATTCTAATATTACTTTTTTTCGAATGATACAACATTAAGCAGAGAAAACTCTTCCGTTATATTGACGAAATTCTAACAAATTTTAGTACATTAATTAACAGTAAAGCACAATAAAACTAATCGCGTTCAAACATTTTCGATTTTCAGTGTAAATGCCACGTTTTGTCAATTTAAAAAATAATCTATATATTTAAAACAACATTTTTAACAGAATACAATTTTATATTGCGAAAATGTGCGATTTGTTGAAAAAAAAACGTGTAAAAGCTGTTGATCTGAAAATGAAAAAAAAAAAGCCAACAGATGGCGTATTTCACACGATTCATACCTGGCACTCCAGTTGGTAGCTATTAGTCGTTAACATAAACAGAAAATGCCATATTTTTTCCAATCAATTGCAAGTTAACTCATATAGGAAAGACAATACATTCTGTATTCATCGAAATGACAGAATTGTACTGGAAATAGAAAATTTTGTTAATTAGTTGACGAAAATTTGTAAAAAAATTCGTTAAGATCCTAACGATCTGTTTTTCCGAATATTTCAAGTTCGAAAGAAGTGATGCTAAAATTATATTGGATTATAGTTGTAGATTATTATAATCAGTATAATATTTGTTCTATTAGATAGTGTATATGCCATTCTTCCTAGTCAATCAGTTACTTCGTCTAAACCTGGGTGAGCTCTTTATCCAACTTTAGGAAATCTATGGTTAAAGCTTCTCAGTACACATGCCAACTATTGAGTTGGTGCGAATGAAATGTCCTCCCCAGGTGCGTTATGTTCAAAGGTCAAAAAATACTACATTACCTGGTTAATCAAAGTAGTCACCGTCTGCATCCACACACTGTTCACATCCCTCAGCCAACGATTGCATTCCGTGGCGAAAGAAGTCTGCCGATGCGAAGAAATCCTTGACTGCATGTTGCACCACTCGATCATCAGGAAAGGTCTTCCCTGCCAAGAAGTGATCCAGATATCGAAAGAGCTGGTAGTCAGTAGGAGAGAGATCGGGGGACTAAGGCGGTTGAGGGTTTGCTTCTGTAACGCATGGAGAGCCTGCACCGTTCTTTGCGCGACGTGTGGGCGGGCATTGTCATGCAACTTGACAACACCATGTCTGTTGACCATTGCTGGATGCTCGTGAAGAAGTATGGGTTCATTTCATGGAGTTCAACTGTAACGATCTGCAGGGATAGTTTCACCTCGCCTGAGAAAGACATGATGGATTACTCCCACCACAGACCACCATACCAGCAGCAATACCTTCCGTGGGTGGAGAGGTGGTTTAGGACACCGTACTGGACGTTGATCACGATCCAACCGTTGCCCTGACCGTTTACGATTGTCAAAGCAGATCAATTTTTATCATGCAGGGAACCATCCCGCTTATTCTTTACACTCAGAGAACAGCATACATTCAGACAGCGATTCTTGTTGGTCGGTGTCAACTCATGTGGCAACCATCAGTTCAATTTTCTCACCTGACCGATCGCACGGAGGATCTGACAGATAATGGTATGGTATATGCCTAACTCGTCTGGAACGGCACGAACATTTTTTCGGCTTGCTGTGCAGAATGCCTGAGTTTGAACTCGTAAAGAAAAGTCACTCGCAATTGTGTGTTCTCCGTGGTTCACTTTGATACGATCCTGTTCAACAACACACTGCCTCCTGACTGCCTATTTACAACCTTATTTACTTGCGCATCTTTTGCCAGCTCAGAAAGTGTATTCTAATTAATATACAAGTATTTACTCTCACAACAAATGTATACTGCAAAAGTAGATTGAAATAAAACAAGGCAAACAGTAATGTATATTGTATATTAATACTTACTTACTTACACTATGGCTTACGGAACTCGTAAGTTCATCGCCGCAGTAACAAACGATCGTCATAAGATTCTATGCTGGGCAACATCACAAACACCTACTTCTCGAAAATACGTTACGAGAACAAAATTTACACGAAAATAAAATAATCAGATACGGGGAGTTTCCTCGGAAAACGTGAATAACCGCTAACCTTAGCCTTAGTGGCTGCAGCCCTGACTTCGAATCCGCACTTGAGAGGCAACAGGTTGAAGTATTGCTGTGGGACATCGTCACCGAGGTAGTCCAGAAGTTTTCTCAGTTTCTCCACAGAAATGGTAATGCTGGTAACCAGACAATACCATTTTCCTCTTACGTGACCTTCCTGGAAAAATGATCTCGGAGAGGTGTCGCCACGATTTCCATTTTTGCAAAGAGTATAGAACTAACATTGATGTGTTTAACAGGGTTGAGTTCTACAGGGTTACTGGCGATTTTTAACCGTAAATATTTTGAAGTTTGTCGAGGTAAGGGTCGAAAATTGAGGATGACACCCGTCATTCGGGGAAGGGGATCTGGCTAAAACCCTGGACACACTTACTTCAGATTTGAGCTTAGAGAACTCAGTTTCTTTGGACGATATTAATCTGGTGACATCGAAAGAATCAAGTGCGATCCATTTCGTTATCTTTCTCCATGCTTAGTGTTATTCATCATAGACACCTCTATACATTGTCACTAAGTCCACCCCAAGTTGTCATTGGGTTGACTCTAAGTTTTCATTGCATCCACTCTAAGTTGTCATTGGGCCCTCCCTAAATTGTCATTGGGTGCAACATAAGTAGTCATTGGGTCGAATCTAAGTTGTCATTGAGAAGACTAAGTTATTATTGGGTTTACCGTAAGTTTTCATTGCGTCCACCCTAAAGTGTCATTGGGTCCATCCTAACTTGTCATTGGATCCACTCTATTCTGCCATTGGATCCACTCTAAGCTGTCATTGAGGCCACTCTAACTTGTTATTGGGTCCACTCAAACTTGTTAGTGGATCCACTCTAAGCTGTCATTGGGTCCTCCATAAGTTGCCATTGGGTCTGCCCAAAGCTATAATATAGTCCGTCCTAAGTTTTCATTAGCTCCACCCTAAGTTGTCATCGGATCCATCCTAAATTATTATTGAGTCCTCCCTAATCTGTCATTGAGTTTTGCTCTAACATTTATTGGGTCCTTCCTAAGTTGCCATTGGGTCTGCCCTAAGTTGTATCTGATCCGTTCTAAGGTTTTATTGGGTTCATCCTAAATTGTCATCGGGTTCATCCTAAATTGTCATTGGGTCCGTCCTAAGTTGTCATTGGGTTAACCGTAAGTTTTCATTGGGTCCACCCTAAAGTGTTATTGGGCCCACCGTAAGTTATCATTGGATCCACTCTAAGCTGTCATTGGGTCCTCCCTAAGTTGTCATTAGATCCGCCCGAAGTCGTTATCGGACCACCTAATATTATAAACATTTCTGCTTGATTATTAACAGAAGTTTTAGATTTGGAAAATTTATTTCAAGCTTGCAAATCCTATATTTTCTGTGTAGCAAAATCCGTTATGTCTAAAATAAAAGTAGATAATGGTATTTCCCGATTCTTCAGACATTGTCAACTTATAATCAAGGTGAAAACTGAATTTAAAAAAAATATTTTCCAGGTAAACGACTATTACATCAGTTTCTCGTACCAAAAAACAGGAAAAAGAAAAGAAAGATATGACAAAATAGTTATACCTGGCTTTACGAATCGGCTCCTTATATACATACTTCAATTTATGATACCGATAATAATAATAATTTCTTGATATGGTTTCTACGCCGAAACAGATGACAGCGTATGCATCGTTACAGGAAAATCGTTATTCTGATTTTCACGTTGAAAATGTCATAGCAATGTTCGTTTTTTCTTTTCTTTCAAGAAACATAAAAAGCCATTAGTATATATTGGGATTCTTTTTCCCTTTTTTTTTTAGTCAAAAAAACCTTTTGGTTGGTTAGAGGGCGCAGTTATATGTCCATTTCGGGAAGTGATGCATAAGCCTTGGTACTGAGTTCAAATCCTTTTCCCATTCGTTTTCGCTCTAGATATCGATCGATAAGGAATCATTTTCTGAAAAAACCCATAAAAAGTACAAAGAAATACCACTAAAGAAAGGAATAGAAAAACATGAAGACTTTTCACGAAGTAAAAACAAAACCGCGGAAAATCCAAATGTGTATATGTGTGTGTGATAAAAACGAAGGAAAAACAGCGAAACGAAAGAAAAGGCGAGGAAAAAAAAAACCGCGAGCAGTAACTCTAAAACAGGAGCCGCAAGAGTCTGCGTCAGCACTCCGCTGGGGAAAATAACCAATACCTCTGATTGCCTATGGCTTCAGCTTTTCAAAGTAGCGTAAAAGGGGATACAAAAGGCAGCAGCGCTGGAGAATCGAAAGAAAAAAGAAAGTTTATCCCCGAAGCGCAAACTAGAATCACTTTGAGAGGGGAAACTTCCTTTAATATTCTAAAAGAGGCGAGAGAATAATAAAAAAAAAGACACACTTAATTGTCTATTGATTAGTATACATGGTCTGCCAATGAACAAAATGCCCGTTCAGTTCGCAGAGCCTCCATGAATCTAAGAATCTCCTAATTTTGCCACTGGAGCGGTAGCGGTGGTTCCAGCCCTGTTCAACGTCATGCATGACACAAACGGTGGTGTTCAATCTTTTTTTATTCTCACCAGGAGGCAGATGGTCAAAGGAGAGGTGCCCCAATAATTTTAAACCTTACCAAGAAAGATAAAAGTGTGAGAAATACCTATAATTTCTCTCCGTACGAAGGTTGTTTGAATAGTTAAGTAAAATTCCAAGTGATGCGTCACAGATCATTAAGTCGTACAGCTGTTGGCACAAATTTTTCTTCACATGGTCCCTGAGAAAATTTCAACCTTGTACGACGCGTACTTCATGTTTGATAGTCATTTGGCTTGACTGCATTCGCATTGTTTTTACAAGAATACAGAAAAGCGAATTTGTATTCTAAGAAGTGGACTACTTTGTTGATCAACGCCGTGTTAGATTAAGTTCAAGGAGACTCTGCACCAGTGACAAAATCAATTTATTTCACAATAAATAAGCTTAAACAAGACTGTAGGTTCACTGAAGGTGAGGCACAGCTTTACGATTGACTAATGTAGAGAGTTTGTCCAGCAGTGCAACTGCTGACTGTCTGGTTCGTTGGCATCAATTCAAAATGAGTACGTGACGTTTGGGCACCGCTGGTTGGGGGTTGAACGTTTAGACGCCGACTTTTGGGCGCGGAGTATTTGTCTTTTAGAATGGTTAAAGTAAAGGATTACATGCTCGGTCTTCTATGTACGAAGTAGTCGCATAACTTGGCTAATAAGTTTAATGATATTTAGTTTAACAGGAGCGTAGTGCGAAATTAAAGGTTTATGATTGCCCTTTAGTAGTGTGTTTCTTTATGCATATTGGTGCCTCGCTAAAACCTAGATCATAGGAGGTTGCTACCAGCCTGCCAGTTGCCTGGTGTGAAACTCCAAAACCTACTTTAACTTGCAACGGCTAGTATTGGTAGACGTGGGGGTTTGCTAAGTATCTTTGGTATAGATAAAGAGGGTTACAGGTACTAGGGAACAACAAACAAATGACAACGCTGGGGTTCTATCAGAATGGGAGGTTAATTAGACCCAAGCGTACAATAAGGTAGATTGACAAATAGAACTCACCATCTCATAAACTGTCAAACATAGCATATCAGAACTTCACTTAACAAGATACAGGATAATCAGACGGAACTTGAACCGAGGCCCTCTCTAGTAGCGAACGTGATGATGATATTGACTCGAGATCACCGACGTAACTGGCGTGATAGTCTCAAAAGTGTCCCCTAACCGTTGACCCATCAATAATTGGCTCAGATCAGGATTGGTTTCAGGAACGGGCTTGGCATTGGAGACTGGGCGGTCGACAGATGAACCGACTATGGCTTTCGGCTATTGTTGCCTACGACGCTCATTGTCGTTAGATCATCTGATGTTCTGAAGATTCAATGGGCTCGTGCCACCTATATTTATGGTGACTCTCGGATTCCGCGGAATGTCTTCCGGCATGCCATCGCTGTCTTCTCGTCTGCGTTGAAAACTGTCGTGTTTTAATAGCCTTCTAAAGGGAGTTCTTACCTCTGTCCACAATATTATGTGTTTCATTATACACAACCTAAAATACTTTTATTTTTTGCACTAAATGTTATTTAAACTGTGACGTTAACATACTGTGTAATTTCTTTTAATATTTGTATAGCTAGAGATTGACCACTGAACCTAAAATTACTGACATCTATTGACTATATTTGGAGTTGGGATGTTGTGATTTTAGTTTGTCATGTTCGTACACCATTTAGTTTTATGATATTTTGTTGTGAACGGATTAATGATTGAACTTTGAGTTTCATCTATTAAAGGTCTATAACTAAATTTGTTTGGCATTTTTTAAACTTCTTTGTTAAATGATCTTAAGAGTTTATTACTGATTGTTTGGCTACACACCAATATAATTATGTAAATTTGTGTTAGATTAATTTGGTTATATGTAAATAAGTGTGATATGTTATATTTCTCTTTCTGATTTCTCACCCCCCCCCCGCCCTTCTTATGGTCGACCACACCACTACTTTACTTTACTTCTATCTTCTGAAATTTTACGATTCTGAATGTGATGGGGGCTTTTGATTCAAATGAATATCTGAGTCAAGTGAATATTTACGTTTATGTATGCAAGGTTTCGATATCGAACCTCGATATCCTGGAATGTTTGATTAATATTTATTTGTGTGAAACTAATTATGTGGCTTTTGGTTTATTTCAGAAAAACAGTTTCCAATGTTATTATTCTTAGATAGCTAGAAAGTTGCTATTTCATGTATGTTTAGTGCATCAGAGACGGATGCAACGACGGAAAATTCCAGATTGTAACGGGACTCAGTCGGTTTCTTTGTGTATTCGTGTATGAGATTTTGTCTTTTCAGCTACCAGAGGAGCTGAGACTGGACAATGAGGCCAAGTGTGTGGGTGAGTCCAAAAACTGGAGGTAAAGGACATTTTGAGTGGGACCCCGTTTCGTTTTCTTTCTTTTTTAATTCGTCTCCTGGGTTCGGGTTTATATTAGCGGGTCTCTGGCAGGAGAGGACAGAACGACTGAGCTTTTGGAAGGATCAACACCTCTCCCGGAGAACCTCTCACCAGCAATGCGGCGCATTCGAACGTAATAGCGAAACAGTATTTTTGACTTAGTAAAATCATTGAAAGTTGGAGATAGAATTAGGAAGACAGAAATATGTGTGACAGATTGTAGAGAGGGCAACAGGAGGCTCTGCAGCAAAGATGTGGTGCGTGAGTACTGTACCTTGTTACCCGTATTTTGTTGGCGCCAATCCGACGTCAACAACACCTGGCTGGCGTTTTAAACCTGGGTTGGGTTTTTTTATTTACTAATCTCATGTCTTTTATTTCAGCACTTGCACACAGGAAGAGGAGTAAAGGTATGCGTTGCTCGCATGGTACTAATCTGAATACGAGTGAGGAATCAAGTGAGCTAGCGGCGAACCTGGTTTTGCCTGCAAGATTGCAAGTAAACAAGATTTCCTCCCAAAAATCTGAGTATAGTGTGTTAGGGAAGCTGAGCTATGTCCAATGAGTTAGGATTGTCCATGAGAAGGTGTGCAAGCCTGGGTTGTAAGTCCCTAATGCGTGTTAGTCTCATTTGAGTTTACACATTCAAGGGGTACGTTCCCTGTTGTTATTGTGAAATGAACCAGGGGTTTGGTTCGATCACCGCTATAATAATTTGTAACGTGATGATTACGATTAATCAGAAATTTGTCAGCTGAGTAAATATAATAGATTTCTTTCAAATTTGTCCTTTGCCTCCACGACGACGAATCCGGGAAAGAATATTGAGCTTGTAAAATATATCAATAAACTAAGCCATATTTATATATCTAAGTAATTTCTTCTAAGCCATATTTATGAAGTTCTTCTTCAAAAGAGCAGAGAAATAGCGGTGAAAGAGTTTACAATACCTAGAAATAAGAAAAAGCAAAATAGAGAGGTAACTTGAAAATGTATGCTTGGTCAGGCATTGACGATTTACCTTTTTGGTTTAGAATTATTGTTTATTTAATGTTTTTGCTATGCTACAATTATTTTATTTCTTGCTCTGATGACGTTGATACAATTTTAATCTAGCATTTTTTTTGTTTGTTTGTTTAGAAATGTGGTTTTGTGCCAACAACAGTTGTTTGTTTTTATTTGCCAGTTTTTATTTTTACAATATGCTTAAAGCCGTTGAATTTTATTGCAATTATTAAACATTACAAAGCCAATTGTTTATTTAATGCATAAATTTTAGTTACGTGCAACTTAATTAAAAACAATTACTAGAATATATACGAGGGGGCCCAAAAGAAATCGGAATTTTGTAATAAAAATTGTTTATTTATTTTTTGGCTGCTACAACTTGAATCGCTTTCAAAGTACTGTGTGATGGTGAGGCTCGAAGTTTGCTGCAAGTCTTTCATCTGCAATTCCTTGCTCAAAGTCCGTTGACAGGAAATCCAGGGCGCACCAAACAAATCAACAAGTTCGCCAGTGGTTCTGCGACAGTCTTCCATAATCAGTCCATGAATTCTGCCCTTGTTTCCGTCAGTTCGGGACGTCGAGGGTCACGCTGAGCGAGGTTGGTCTTCAAATAATCTCGAAGCGGGAAAACCACTCGTAAAGCTTTGTTTTCTTTTCCAGAGCAGCTTCCTTGTAAGCTGTTTCAAGCATTACACCATTTTCCTCAAACAGAAAACAAGAATTTCATAGCCTCATGCGTTGTTTCCACTTTTCAGTTATCACAACAAGCGAGAGGCGTTTAACAAAAATATTTATTACGTGGCACCACGACTTCGTTCGACAACGCTGATCGGTAGACTGATGCAGAAGGGTCCCAGGAAGAGGCATCTAGCGGCAGAAGCATGTACTACAACGGATCCGCCCATCAGAGAACGATTCCGGTTTCTCTTGAGTCCACTCTCGTATATTGTGAGGTTTTGTATTACACGAGTAAGTCAATAAAAGTTTAAATTACGAATGCAATTACCCTCCCTGAATAGCCACACACTGAAATAGTAGTAGTACAATGATAGAAAGGAAGAGAAATGAGTGTATTAGCAAAGCTTTGTTCTACCAACCTCACAGAACAACCTTCCAAAGAAAAGCTATTTTGTGTTTGGTCAATTACATAAACTGGCCTGTACTGAGCACTAAGCATTCGCTTAAGATACTGTTACATTGTCGCGCTTGTTGATCAGCTTCCTCGACGATCAAGCTCGTCAGTGTAACAGCGTGTTTACAGTATTCAGCTTGCTCATCGACAAGCTCGACAGCGTAAAAGCAAAATAATTCGTCAAGTTTTGTCAAGGGCAGGCGCATCGATCAAGCTGGACAACATTTGGAGAGACTAAGGGTCAGTTCTACAATCGACCGCTAAACTTCTAGTCAGAGCTAAGTTGAAGCGAAGTCTGATTTTGGCCAATGAAAGTACGCAAAATGTGAGTTGTCGTCAACTTAGCGCTGACTAGAAGCTTAGCGGTCGATTGTAGAACTGACCCTAAATTTGCTCGACGCCTAGTGGGGAAATACAGTCGAGGAAAGCAAGCTCGATAGTGTAATAGCGTAAAGTATGCTCGAGCTTCCTCGACAGCAAGTTTATCGAGCAAGCTGATCAGGAAGCTTGATTGTGTGATAGCGCCCTTAGCAAAGGAAGAGATTTATTTATTTAATTTTACGAAGCAAGATCAAAATGTCATTATTATCTCCAGGAGTGAGCTCCGCATGTATATTATGGCAGTCGCAGGGCTACGTTAGAAGATTCATGGCGGGAACCAAAAAGTAAGTACAATTTGCAGTCCCTCAAAGTTGAAGAGAACCCACCACTCATCTTAATGAGTATCTATTAATTACGAGTAATTGACATTACACACCATAAGAACATAAAATACAAAAAAGTTAGAATGCTACAGTTTACCATCATTCATTGCACCAGTACCACACAATGACGAAATCTGTGTTTCCACCCAGCAGAGTTTTCAACATATAAAGTATTAAAGGAAATATTTCCTTTAATACTTTATATGTTAATGGAAACAACTGTAGTTGGCAACACGTCAGATGTATGGGTTGGCAGTGGTGTCGTGGCGACCGCAGCGCCGGACTGCTGGTGGTGGTGTGTTAGGTCGGTCTCCATACTACGTCAGGCGTCGTGGAACAGGAGTGTGCAGTGGCTGCAGCAGACGGAGGTAGTGTAAAATGGGAGACCTCTCAGAGTTTCAAAGAGGGCAAATTGTAGGTGCGCGGTTATGTGGAGTGAGTGTGACGGCAGTGCCTAGTGTGTTAGGTGTGTCGCCAGGGACAGTGTCGAAGGTGATGACGGCCTACACAACACACGGGAAAACCACATCGGGGAAGCGGAACAGTGGGCGGAAGAAAAGCATCAGTGACAGGGCACGCCGGGTATTAAAGCGCATTGTCACGCGGAACCGTCGTGCCACTGCGGCGCAAGTGACGGAGGAACTCAATCAGCACCTCCCCCAACCTGTTTCGACAATCACAGTCCGCCGCGAATTACATGACATGAACTTACGGGGTCGTGTTGCACGGGTCAAACCTCTCATCAGGGACCAGAACGCTTTAGCACGCCGCAAATGGTGCCGCGACCATGCAACTTGGACCGTTGACGACTGGAAACGTGTGGTATGGTCGGATGAGTCACCATTCACCCTATTCCAAACCACGGGCCGTGTTTATGTGTGGAGAACGCCCAAATAAGCGTATGATCTGCAGTGTCTCCGCCCAACTGTGAAACATGGCGGCGGCACGGTGATGCTGTGGGCCGCAATATCATGGTTTTCATTGGGTCCTGTGGTCACACTTCGCGGACGCATCACTGCCAACGATTATGTCGCAATTTTAGGAGACCACTTGCATCCTATGGTCCGGATGTTGTTCCCGGACAATGACGCCATATTCCAGGATGATAATGCACCCATTCACACAGCTGGAGTTGTTGCAGCGTGGTTTGAGGAACATCGGGATGAAGTTCAACACCTCCCCTGGCCCGCCCAGTCCCCAGATCTCAACATAATTGAACATCTGTGGTCCATCTTGGAAACACGACTCCGGCGACGATTTCCACCTCCATCGTCTCTCACAGAACTGGCCGAAGCCCTGCACGAGGAATGGTGTAATATTCCACTTGCTACCATTCACGACCTCTATGCCTCCATCCCACGTCGCATCAAGGCTGTTCTGAAGGCGAAAGGTGGCCCGACACCATATTAATCTGGTAAGATGCACTTTCGTTCAGGTGTTTCCATTATTCTGATAAGCATCTGTATCTGATCGTGATGTAAGTTTTGTGTTGAAACTGCAGCTAAGTCAATAAAAAGAATTAATAAAAAAAATACTTTTTAAAGACACTTTTCTTAAACAATTCGTACTTAAAAGTAAAAAAAATTGTTCGTGCATGACTAAAAAGCACAGGGCACGCTGATTGAAGAATTTATAAAGTGATTGTATATGAGAACGCGCCCCATGTTTTCTCTTTAGTCATGCAAGAACAAACTCACTTTTTTTTTTACTTTTAAGTATGAATTGTTTAAGAAAAGTATGCCTTTAAAAGTTTTTTTTATTAATATTTTTACCCAAATCCTAAAGTGTTCTGCAATCAGTCAAACACCTCAGCGTTGCAGGCTAGTATTGATAGGTAATATATTAAAAATAATTATTAAAATATGCTTTTAAAATATATAAATATATGAAAGTAACAATAGGATATTGTATTGTCATCCGACTTACGTCGCTGTGCAAATTTTCATCATTGCATGACATCGGGAAATGAGCTAAATTAACGTTGCAAGATTTAAGGACACCACAACCATTGTGAACTAAAGAAAAGAATGCAATGAGTAATCTGATCAGATATCTTGATTTTCCTAAGCCAAAAAGCAGATCTTATTGTTTCGTGAATGAAAGGATGGTTTCTTCCATCACGTAAAATATTTAAATACACAAACAGGCGTGAATTCTTTGCAAATTTATTACTGTTCCTATATTAATGGCCTATTACAAGCTATCAGCTTTGCATATCTTCGAGAAGAGTAGTAGTTTAGTTCATCACTAAGCGTGAAGGGCATTTTTGTGCAAAACTGTAATAAATTCTGTACCAGTTGCCTCTTTATTCCACATGAAAGATAATTATTAAATTGTCAAGATGCTGTTGGAAAAGACCGAATACGAAATATATGGATGGGATTTTAAGCTCTTCTTTTGAAATTTCAAACGCAATCGGTCAATTTTGGTTTTATGAAAATAAGGTATTTAGAATATATTCAATAGTAAATATTCTTACTTTGTTTGCTTTTGGGATAGCAGAGCTACAAATCAGCACTGTACACAAACAATGTGGTCAGAGATGAAAGAGGTACTTCCTGGAACACACGACGGTGCAACAAAGCTCTAGTTCAAAGGCAGAGAAGTTTACTTCATGCACTCGACATTAAATTGGAACTTGGCAAATGGCTTTTTAAAACATTCGACCCTTATTCAGCTGCTCTTCACTATAACACAAGGACGTTTCGTTAGTTATCTGATGTAAATATCTTCACCTGAGAGCAGTTCTTGGAAAGCTTTTAGAGCCATGCTGATTATATTTGGTCATTAGTTCGAGATGACCTATCGACGTCAGGTAAGAGAAACAGCACTCATGTTCACTTTCAAATTATGATGGCCAGTTCAATACATAATTGTAACGGTTAATGTAAACTTCTGTGAATTTGTATTACTTTACCACTGAGTAAATATCCATATCTTTATATTTTCATATATGCTATAGAAATTATTATCTCCCCCTCTAAAGTTGACTTTTGAGATTTCAAGAAACTTCTATCAGTATTTCCGATCATAGTTGATCTTGTTGCAGCTCTAGCTTCGCCGGGTTTAGCCTCGCTTACTTTAGATGAGGGTACATTAGTTTTGCTGATTTGATTCGTTCAGAATCATTTACTTTAGGTTAGGTCAGATTAGGATTTGATTAACGTGGACATGATTACCGTATTTTAAATTTGTTTGCGTATTGTAATAAAATAAGTTAGGTTGCGATCTAACAGATTATGGTGTACGTTTCTACTGATAAGATGAGAAATAACTAGTTTGATATTTTATTAAACTTCCTCGTGTCAGAACAAATACCTCGTTTTCATTTGACAGGTTCTACTGTGTGGTCTTGCTAGAGTGGACTTTCCTACTCTAGGTCAAGATCTAATATTAAGTTTAGCCCCCACCTCTGTACCAAGACCGAGGTACCTCCAAGTTGGGTATCTTAATAAGCGTGTCACTACTATATCTACTATACCTGAGTGACGCTGGCAAAGGACACTGTTAGCGGCACTCAGGTAGTATACAGTTAGTTGCGGATCTACCGAAGTATAAGTCCGATTTTGATGCTTGAACTTACATTTGAAAGCTCTTTCCAATACTAAGACACAGGAAAAAAATGGGTCCGTAGGATCTCCTTGGGCGCTTTGAGAAAAATATCAAAATTTCACATCTTTTAGGATGGCACTGACTCCAGACCATATAGGCGGCCGAAACTTACTGGATCTTATTCTACGCTTCAATACGTTTCAAACGGTGTATCATACGTTAAAGCCGGTGGAGCGGTTCAAAAGTTACGACTTTTTTTTTTAACCGTATCACAAAATTTTCACAAATGATAGAAAGGTATGTCCGTCATTCTCTGTGTCTTTTTGTTTTAGCCCCAAATGGGTGGTACCGGGGGGTTTTAGGGGTCCATTGCCGACCCCCATAAACTTAGATTTTTGATAGGAGTTACGGTTTTCGAGATATGGAGCAAAATCGATCTTGTATCCTTCCGCCATAGTGACACGTGCCACTTTTTAAATACAAGCCCGTACGGAGAGCACTCTCCGCCGCTGCTCCACTCATCTGGGCATGACGTAAATGAGAAAAATGTAAAGATACATGACCGTACCTAGCTTTACCTAACCTCCACGTTCCCATGGTCAGTAATTTAAGAAAATGTACGCATAATGCAAGAAAAAAAATATTAATCATAAAAATAAATTTTGAAAATTTACATGACCGAACCTAACCTTACCTAACCTCCACTTCGCCATGGTCACTAACTTAAGATAATGTACGTAAAATGCAGGAAAGCAATTATTAATAATGAATATAAACATATATAAACACATGAAAATATATTCTGAAAGGAAAATCTAGTGTTAACCTCGCCGGAACTCGAACCAGGGCTTTTTTGTTTACCAACTCGACGCCTTAACCACCAGGCCACCGAAGCAACCTCGCAGATGTGGTTTCTCCGTTGTATTTACAGTGCACGTGTCTCCTACACGTTATAGCGCGTGTGCAGGCGAGAGGAGCATCGGCATAGATGGCTCGTGTTACAGTCTTTGTTTTATAGGCAGCCTTACAAAATAAGTGATATCAGTACAAAACCCCGTTTGGGGTAAAAGGAAAGAGTGACGCAAGAATTCTACTCACAAAACAAGTGATATCTATTTTCCGAGTGACTTTCACTGTGTCACTATGGCGGAAGGATACTGTCTCTTAATTTTATTACAAAGCCAATACTTTCGCCATAGTGACACAAAGAAAGTCACTCGCAAAATAGATATCACTTCTTTTGTGAGTAGAATTCTTGCGCCACTCTTCCTTTTACCCCAAATGGGGTTTTGTACTGATGACGTAATCTGGAAGAAACCCGAAATCCCTGAGATCAACGTTAGAAGCTTAATTCATGCTCGCCAAGTATTCTGCAGACAGATTAACAAAGTTGTTGTAGATTCGAGACAGAGAACGACGTAATAATATTTCATAGTGAAGGTTGGTGTGTCAGTTGGTATATTTTTGAAACAAGAGCTTTGCAACACAACATTCAGTGTATCACACCTGGAAATTTATGACGTGTTGGAGCTTCAGTAAAACTCAGTTCCTTGAGTAAGAAATTGTGGGATTTTCATGTGAGTTCTTTGGTGTTATTCTGTTTGGGTGATCTATAAGGACTTTATTCGATAGAAATATATTTCCCACTATTCATTCTTCTCTTCAAACATCATATTTCACTTATTTCTGGGATAGAACTGTAGGAGATACGATGCTAAAAGCCCATTGATGATTAGTAATTTTAACAGTACTAATTCTCGTAAAAATTCTCTCACAGGAAAAAATATCGACATTTCAGGGAAACGAATAATGTATTCATAATTAGTGGCATCAAATAAAAGAAGAAACACTAAAAAATTCAGATAAACAAGAGTTCACCAAACATTTGTAGCCCAGTATTATTCTTGAGGTTAGAGTCTAGTCAAAGAAAACGAAGGATTCATATCTTTGGACAAAGCAATATTGATTTTGTTCTTAATGTAAAGAAAATTGGAGCGTTACGAAGGTGGGATAAGAGCTAAGGGAATAAGAGAACACAAAAGTTAATGAATAAAATTGTGATTAGTTTGTGTCTCAATGGGAATTATGATAGAGAAAGAGATCTCTTTACTTCTAAGTAATGGTAAAAGAAAAATCTACTTGGCACAAATCATATAATAATTGTCCAATTATAATAACGTAAAATAATTATTTTTAGCTCTAAGAAATTATTTACTTCAACTAAGGTAAAAATATTTTCCTTTTGCTCTTTGAGAAGTGCTTTCAGACAAGTACTTAAAGTTTTCCTATTTGATTAAAGACGAAATAATAGAAAGAACAAGAGGAGAGTTTCTCTAGTGACGTTGATCCAATTGCAGTTTCTCTTTCTGCCGCTTTCCATTCGTCGATCTGAAGATGAGTCATCATATTCATCAGTGCTGTCCTCTATCGTTCTACTAACAACGTATTTTCTTATCCCAGTTTCCTTTCGTTCTTAAAAAATTAAAAGCAAACAAGAAAGTTTCTTCGTTATCTTGTGAGAGTAGAATTCTTTCGTTTCCTTTGTATTTCATCCATTAAACATTTTTTTTTTGCTTCATAAGATATTTTTTCTTCATAATTAAACGGAAAAACCATGGTAAAAAAAGGTAGGCAAAATGATCAACACGTACGATGGTAACAGTAGTAAACAACAGCGACAAAAAAGCTCGGAGGAATAATGAAAAGTTAAACTTATAATGGAGGAGGATTTTGAGAGTGTACATGTGAATGTTGTGTGAGATAAACTGGGACTATGACGTCACTGCCACCCATGAGATGAAAGCTGCCACACGCGAGATCAGTTTCTTACAGTCAATATTAACCCAGATTTCAATTATTCAATGACTTTCCGACCGCCATATTGGAAATGAGCGTCACACTTAGGCACTTAGCCTAAACTTTTGATTCTTAAAATGTCATCGCAAATAAATAAACGTAACTTATTTAACATATACGTTTCTAGCTTGGATAATTTTTTGCTCAAGAAAAAATAAATAAATAAACTTTTTAATGACACACTTTTCTTAAACAATTCGCACTAAAAAGTTATTTTGTTCACGTGTGACAGAACAAAATCTTGGGGCGTGTTCCCATATACAGCCACTTTATAAATTCTTTAATTGGCGCGCCTTATGCTTTTCTTTTTAGTCATGCATAAACTTTTTTTTTTTACTTTTTAGCACGAATCGTTTAAGAAAAAGTATGTCTTTAAAAAGATTTTTTTTTCGAGGTATTTCGGTGTTCGGAATTTTTTTCTCAAGCTAATGTTTTGTGACCCAAATCCTAAAGTGTTCTCCAATCCAGTAAAACTCAACATCGTTGCAGACTAATATTTATTTTAGGACTAACTAAAGTACCCGCCCATTGGGACGGGGTGAATAAAATATGTTGGCAACACCATCACCACCACAACCCCCCCACTACTACTATAATAATAATAATAATAATAATAATAATAATAATAATAATAATAATAATAATAATAATAATAATACAACTACTAGTACTACTGCCAGATAATAATACAATGCTATAAAACGTTGAATATAAAAAAATGTTTACAATAATCCAAATTTAAATTTAAAAAATATAAACTATTTATTTATTTATGATTCCATTGTTGTTACAATCGCCATTGGAATTCAATGAAAAAAAAAATAGATGAACACTTTTCTCCGAAGATAATAATTTTAGAATCAAGAAATATGATTACTTTTCAGACGGGTCCAAAGTCTGATTATGTCCGAAAAATCATTGCAATCGGTCAAACCGTTTTGGCGTGATAATAACCCAAACATATTAGCATTCATTTTTATATAGAGAGATAAAGAAGTCCATATTAAGAAGAAAATATCAAAATGTGCTTTTAAAGAAATATATGAAAATAACAATGGAATATTGTATTGTCACCCGACTTACGTCGCTGTCCCAAATTGCATTATTGGATGACGTCTGAAAATGAGTTGAATTAACGTTGCAAGATTTGAGGTCACCACGAACCACGGTGAACTAAAGAAAAGAATATAAGAAATAGGAAGAAGAATCCGAAAAAGACATCACTTTCACAGAACACAAGCACATTGTATGTCTCTGCAAAGTGCACACATCTTTGTCAGTGGTGCAAACTTTGCAAATAAAAGTGTAACTACTTTATTTTGGTCGCACAACTCTAAATCTGGAATAAAATAGGCATCGTACTTTTAATACTGGAAAAATAATATACACACACAGATGAAAGAAAGCAAGAAAATTCTGTTAAAATAAGTGAGTAGACACATTTTAAATATTTATTTTACAAGAAATATAAATAAAAATATTTCTGTAAAAATACGTGTTTAAGGTTTCCTGGGCAAACAAATGGTTTTAGTCAAAATATTGATTTTAGTTGAATAATATGTATGCCAAGTTTGGCGCAGCTAGGTATAACTGAAAGGAAGCAATTTGAACAATGGCTTATTTTTTTAAAAAATGGGTTGGCCCTGAACTACTGCACTAAACAATAGTGTTCCAGCGGGTCTGATGTATTCTAGCCGAGACCTTTCCGACGACACCTCAACCATGTCTATACCTTGTGGCTGATGATAATATATATAGTTCTGGGCACCGGTTGGTAACACTGATAAACGGGTGCCTGGGGAAGGAAAAACCCACAGTTTGTCGCTATCGTATCAAATAATGATTATGCCAAGTTTGGTGCTCTTATGTCTCAAGTAGCGGAAACAATTAAAAAAAATAATTTTATATAAAATAGGTTGGCAACACTGGCAAGCTCGTTAGTTGGTTAGGTAGATCCTTCAATATGTTTGTATTATATCATGTAATGTTTTCGAAAATTTGATACAGTTAGGTATAACTGAATGGAAGTAATTTGAACTATTGATTTCAAGAATGGGTTGGCAACACTGAACTACTGGTCCAATCAAGACTGTTCCGGGTGGCTTTGAACTACTCTAGCCAAGACTTTTCCAACGACACCTTAAGTATCTTTCTACACCTTATAGTTCCTGTATTAATTTCTGGACACGGACGGATACCATGAGCCAGACTATACGAAGGTCTTTTTTGCTGTCTACGGACACTCCTTAAGACATTATAAATGCCACGAATGCAATTTCAACTCACGGTAGTCATGACAGAAGATATCGCACAGAAGTGGATACTAACATTTATGTCCTATAACAATTTTATTTAATGTAATTTCAAATACTGTCGAACTTAATATTCATATATGGAATAATTAACTTGACTATAACTTAAGCATGTCATGTACTTTGAAACAATAAGTAAATATTAAACTGGGTGTAAACAGTAAATATGTATGAAAACAGTTTAAAATAGTTCAAAAGTAAACATAATTCAAAAGATTCTTTTAGCTCAACATGTTGAACGATTTTCACTGCCATCTATCGAGCACTCAAATTTTATTTTTGATAATGTCAAAATACCCG
>JAGDQP010000955.1:0-33112 GCA_022664845.1 Lepisma saccharinum | reverse complement strand
AGATAGATAGATAGATAGATAGATAGATAGATAGATAGATAGATAGAGAGAGAGAGAGAGAGAGAGAAAGACAGAGAGAGAGAAAGACAGACAGAGAGAGAGAGAGTGTGTAGACCAAAGGAAAAGATGTTTTCTCTTACCCACAACATAACGGTAACGATCAACTAATTTTACACTGAGTGAGTTAGTTGAAGTTTGAAACTAACGAAGGGGCTGTGGGAACCTGTCAGTCTGGTTAACCACCTTCATGAAATGTGGGAAGAAAACGTCGGATTCTCTTACCTTAGGGAAAAGAGATGGATTGTTCAGCAAACAACCAATCATTCCTAGAATAAAACAACCGTTAGATAAGCGAACATTATAACACGAAACTAACGAAAGTTAGTATCGCGTTATATCTTTCCAGACGCTATCATTATCTATACTATAATCTCAGATGATGTTATAATGCACAGAAATTGCAATTTAACTTCTATTACCCAAAGCGTTAGACCATTTTTGTCTGTATAAAATGTGAGTCCGCAAAAGGCTGTTACCAATGGAAGATAGAACGTATCACACACCACTAAAAATATCCAGGCGAACGTTTACAACAGAACTAAACGACCCAATGAAACACGCATGAATTATTTGTGTAATAGTTAAGATATCTAAAGAGAGAGGAATCTGAAGCCTGTGGTTTCTTGTTTCACCTTACATCTGCCATACATTGCTGAAATATAGTTGCAATGTTGTTAATATAAGTTTGTGACATACGTGTTGGAAGGGTGCGTCATCACGAAAAGAATGACTTCATACAACATTACGACAGAACGTAAAATGTAACATCTTTAGTTCATAGTCCGTTCGCATGACTTGCGTATAGGCTTTTTATGTGGAAAGTCGTGTGTGTTTTCCTTCCGTGGAAGTGTGTTTTTTTCGGAGGGAGAAACGGCAGTGACCAAAAAAAGTGAGTATAACGTTTTTGCTATCACCTCTGAGAACAATTTGAGAAACCATCACATATTATGTGCGATTTCTTTTCGAGAAGATATTGAGATTCTTAAAATCCTATGTTATCCTTATGGGGGAACATTGGTAGGCTCCACATCATCTGAAGAGACGTCAATTCACTCGGGGAAATAACCATAATATTTCCGGTGACCTTGATTGGCAAATCTGCTCCCAAGTGAAAATTTCTTCAGTCCAGAACAGTGAACATTTTTGTAAGTTCTCAGAGTGAACCAGCCATGGGTAATATGATGGGCTAAGATGCTCATATCTCCGGAGCCAGTAGGGATGGGTGCCAGAGATTTTGGGAAGTCTCGCCTAGGGGGATCATTAACTCCCCGCTCGGAAAAATTTACGCTCTAGATTTTTGACGCGAATTTTTGGGGGTGTCCACCCCAACCGTTTTTATTAGCTATCAAACCCTCCCCGAGAATTGTTTTCCGTGACCGTAGATGGACCAAATTTTGGTTCAAAATTTGAGGAAGTCATTGATCCTTCCCATGTTTGAGGTTTTCAAAACTGAGATCAAATTTTGAGAGGTCATTGACCCCCACTTCTACCCATTATAACATTTCGACTAAGGACAGACCATATCCAAAGTGGAAACAATGGAAGTGTTATAAACTCTTCAAATCACCACTCACTCCCCTACTGACTATGATTTATTCAAAAACTTTGAAAGTGAAAGTGACCAAAAATTAATAGCCTTCATAAAAAGTTTTTGTGAACAAAATTTTAAAAAAAATCAGTTTGTGACTGCAAAATAAAAATAAATGAAAAAAAATAAAATAAAAAATATATATATTTTTATTATTTATTTTTAAAAGGAAAATAAAATAAAAAATGAGGAAATAAAGGAGTAAAGAGAAGAAAATGGAAGAATAAGTGTTTGGTACCATCCCCATCACCCCATTTTTTCACCCACCCCATGGTCACCTTGAGTCCTTGCAAGGCCAAACTCGGATTCAAGAAGACTGGCAGCCTAAATCCTCCATTCCATTCCGAGATGTGTCGTCCCTATCTCGGATAACCCATTCAAACCCACCCCGGCAAACAATGTTACACTGTGGTTTGAGGGATGTTAGTTGGCGTTTGATATGTAAGTGTTGGTTATAAACAATAAACCAGCTGTTAATAGAAGTGTAAGTAAAATATACCTAAACAAAGCCAAAAACAAAGTGAAATACAAACAATACGAAAACAGTAAAGTGAGGATGGAACTTGACTGAAAGTGAAGTGTGATATGTCGCTGGAATCCAGCAACAACTTCCGCCAGAGTGTCTTCCTGCAGCAATGAACGCTCTTCTTCTGTTTCACTTTTGGTGCTTGTTAATAACGAAACTTAGACTGTAAATAACATTGAAGAAAACGATCGAAAACAGAGGAACCTTAGTGAAAGTATTTCGGAATGCGGAAATGATTTTGCAAACAATTAAGAAAATTATATCTTCTGTGAATAAGTGCTAAGTGTCTCACAGTATAGTGTTTTTATGTTGTCTTGTGATGTCCTGTTTTGTCCTAAGTGCTAATGTTCTTTTGTATAAAATATAGAAATATTAAGGGGAATAGAAAGAGAATATCTCCCCTCAATTTTGAAACACAAGGCCAGGATTACATTCTAGACGCCTAGTCCAAGAAAAGTCCCGCACCGCCGTAAGTCCAAGACGAAGGGAACAAAGAAACTTCTCGGAGTGCCAGAACTCCGGTAATCGGAGAATCTCTAAAGACAGCCCGTCCCAAATTGAGGTAAGCGAAGAACGACTTGTGACGCGTTTCCTTGGAAACACGCAACTCAATTCGAGCAAAGAATGCTGAGAGACAGGGGTGGAAAGTGGGTCCTAAATGTAAAAAAAATGTGTATTAATTCGAACTCGGCACTCATCTCTAAGATCAAACTTTCTCTGGCCTCTGAGGTTATGCCTGGACAAGGGGAGTTCGTTTTCTATTTTAGACATTCAACAATTTCGAGAGTATATCTTCGCCTTTAGAATTGGACGTATGTTTCAATGCTGATTCCGATCCACGATGTTTAATATATTCCCACTAGGAATAGAAGTCGCGAGTCAATGATTACAAAACGAGATGGATGGAAATTTATCTAGAAGTATATACAGTACGTATGTTACGTGTGCGTTACACATGAAACTTTAGTTAATTACGCATTAACTTGTACGTATTGTTATGTTTCCAGTTTCGTGATAAATAGGGCGAACTTTCTGATAAAAACTTTCGCTATCAAACTTCCTTACCTTTCGTGACTGAAATAATGATAGATCTCAGAATACTGTGCCAGTTAATACTACAATTTATGACTATAATATATCAAAAGCTACTTCCAAGGAGAGCAGAGAGAGAGAGAGAGAGAGAGATTACAAGAATCAAGCTTTACAGATCTGTCAAATGACTGTAAACAACATATTTCAACAACTTACTATCTTCTTTACATGTACGTTATACAACCCCTTCCTCCGTAGAATTTATGATAAATAAATATTAAGTTAGAAAGTATCTCATCAATATTTTCTTCAGGGATTCCGCCAGGAGTTTCAGTTTGGGGGTGTAAAGTCAAAATTGGGAGGGTGTAAGTGGAGTTTTGCACGGTTTCTATCGGTTTTTAACCCTAAAGTTGGAGGGGTGTTCTTGAGAATTTGGGTATAGCACACCCCCAAATCTCGTCAATCCTCGTATAACTGTTGGGAAAGTGTAAAGGAATGAACAGATCAAAAGTCGAGTATAGTACGTACAAATAATAGATACAAACAAGAGCAAATATATTTAAGAGAGAAACTTAAGTAACCCTTCGCCGCGTGGGTGAAATGTATTGAAAATGTATCACGAAGGGCAATTGTGTACTGTTTGTACTGAAATCAAAATTATTTTAGCTAGAATGCTTACGGAAACGTTTTCCAGTTAACTTAAATGTTTAATATAATGTTTACCCATCAGCTTACTTGTATTGGAGCAGTCAATTCCGTACCTATTTACATCCATGTATAGTGTAGAACAATGGTGTTGGGTTGGTGTAGAACACTAGTTCTAATGTGATTGGAGCAACCACTTTTTATGCACGTCAGCAAAATGTTAATTTTACGATAACTTGAACACAATAAAAGAATAGATCCGGGTGAAGACGCGGGAAGGAAAGAAATTAGGCTTGGTTTGTGAAGAAAGCGGAAGGGCAGTTAGGATGTTGTCAACTTTCCTCCCCACTCTGTTTTACAGCGCAAGGAGAAAGGGATAAAAAAAAAGCTTTATTTGACGCTGTTCAGGAGTGAAGACCGCTTGCTCGTGCGACTTAACTACAACGCAGCCCAGTGAGGGAATAACATGTGGCAATAGTGTGTATGACGTTTGGATAAGTAAATATCCTCTCCCTTCTTGTTGGAAGGCGGGCAAAACAAAAGACAGGGCTCTATACTCTCCTGATTACCAGTGTAGTTGAAAATACGAGGATTGACTCACCGCTCCCGTATGAATTGCTTGCTGTAAATCAGTTTAAAAAAAAAAAAACTATTCTGAAACGCAATGTAAGTGTCTCTTTCAGAGAAAACTCAAGGGAGGTGGTATATCTCTAGGGCTATGATATATCCCATGTGAAGTCAAGGGTTTACTATGTGTCACTAGTCCTTGAGAGTTTGTGTGTGCGTTTGTTACCTGGAGGTTATACCCTTTGGTCATTCCGTTTATAGTTCTCCAGAGCACGGAAAATAGTCCTTCTGAAACGTTCGAAATAATAGAGGGTGGATTTGTCTACCCATTTTTTGTCCTTCATTGGAAACCGTAGACTTTTGTGCTTTTAATTCGGCCAAGGAGGATGAAGACAAGCGATTTTTATAATGCTTATTTTGTGGATATTACCTATTTGAAGTTTGCATTGTTAGAAAATGCTCTGTTCAAATTATTTTTCCCCATTTGTGTAATGCATTACAAAACTGTCTGAAACTCAGAATTCTACGAACTGATTAATCTCTCCAAATCATTACTCGTAAGCTGTGATGAATCATTCATATCTGCATCCTGATGGGAAGTGAAAGTTGGGTGTGTCCATTAAAACGAATCGAGTCATAAAACCTTAATTACTTCGTCTGATTTCTACAACTTTTGTACTGTCACAAGGGAAGGGGTTGATTTTAGCTTAGTCTCAATTCCAACATTGCGTGCGAAGTTTTCTTTAGCTGAAATATTTGTGCGCTTTCCTGACAGTCAATAGGATAGTTGAAATAAGTGTTACTCTCCCAGTGGCTTACAAAACTACCAATCATGTGTCAACAACTGTAGGGAGATAAATATTGCCAAGACTTTTATGGGAGTTTATCCTTTAACTAACTGCCAAATTGCAGTTTTGGAGAAGTTCTTAAAAGAAAGGAACTTATTTAAAAGTTTATTCTTATCATTAATAGGAACCTTAGAGTTTAAACTCTGGAACTGGAAATGTAGGGCAAGTTCCTAAAACATGAATTAATCCACGTTCCAACAAAAACTGTACTTATGGCGTTCCAGTTCCTTAAGAAAGGAACTTATTCAAGTTCCAGAAAAAATATGAATTTATGGTGTTCCAGTACCTTAAAAAAAGGTGATGAATCATAACGATGTGTATTCCCGTTACAAACATATTTAGACTCAAGCGTTAGCCAAAATGAAATTTATATACACTCGCGCGAACTAAGTGCTTTTAGATCACAGAAAAAAAGGAACGATTTTTGACTATAAAATATATCAGTTTCTCTTAACACGGAACGTTTATTCGTTTCTCCTTGAAAGGAATTTGAATTCGTTCACGTTCCATGTTTTCCAAAAGGAACTAGTTCCAACGAATACTTCCTTGAAAATGAATTTGTTCCTGAGAATGCGTTCGGATGTTTACTGATCAACTCAAATGATTCCTTGCTACACTCACGTTTGATTTCATGGTGATTCTCTTTCAGTCGCCATCACGTGTAGAAGCACCTAAACATTTTGAGGGGAGTAAAATTAAAAGATATATTTTCTACTCATAACTTTGGTAAACTTTGTTATTATATGGGCCAGTCTAATAACTTTGGGCTTCGGCCCGTCACGATTCGCCCTTTTAACGATTAAAATTCACACCCATGCCGGGACTCGAAACCGGGTCCTTCGAATGTTTTTACTAATGTTTAACCATAACAACCACAGGAGTTACATACCGATAGGTCCTGAGACTGCCCCAACGCCATCTTTTCGCGGTTGTTGGAACTGCATCCACCTAAGACGCGGGAGTGTGGTCAGCATTGCTCGCCACCTGTCCACGAACAGGAGTATTAGGGGCTTTCTAGACCGAGTGGCCGTCACGTCTTTATTCACGTGACTTCCCTGTTTTCCTCACGACGCCCGGTGGACGCCGAGAAGTGGGACTCCAGCCGGGAATTGAACCCAGAACCACGCGAACATGAGCCCAACGCTCTAACCACTAGACTATGGAGCCCCCTTTAGTCATGTTTAAAACTTTATTATTTCATTAAGTGTATTCAAATCGTTGTTTAAATGCATTTTGTTACTTGTTTCGTTTGTAACCGTCTTCCTTCCCTTTCGTCATAGTCCCAAACATAAACTTTTTGATTTGCAAATGCACAAATTTATAACAAAATTGAGAATGTTTCGGAACTTGTAGGTTTGATAAATAGTTTGCGTTGCTTACGTGTGTGATATTCAGAGGACGTTTTAAAATATTAGATATACAGAATGGTTTCAAAATATAGGGACACGTCAATGAGTTTGCCGTCGACAAGTTTGCCATCAATGAATTTGCTGTAGATGAGCGGTGTCGATGGATTGAATTTACCGTTGACAAATTCACCGTCGGTGATTCGTTGTGCCAATGAATTGAAACGTACAGAGAAAGAAGGCGGTAGGTGCTTCAAAATTGCACTGAGAAGAACGCTTATATTGCCAGTAATGTAAATGTAACATTTGCAGTAGTACGTAGGTTGCGTACGTAAATACGTACAGAAAACGTAATACGTAAGAAACCCACGTTCAATGAAATTGGCGATTAGTGGTGCCTGCATTGCAAGTAATGTCAAGTGGAAAAAGTCTTTATTCCGTATGTGTCCTACGTCTTCCTGTTGTTTCTCCATGTCACAATTTTTGGCCGGACGGAATATCCTGCCGACTGGTAAAATGAATAAAGTGACGTCATATTGGAACACAGGATGGAACCTCCTGCCAAATGAAAGAACGAGAAGTCAGTATATACATTACACACGGCAATTGCCTACGTAATAGCAGGAACCGCCTGCAGTAACACTATAATGCTGGAAACACATGATTTGCAGAACACTACTTGTATCAACATTGAGAACGTTTGCATGCAAATATAGTAGGAGAGACAGTCTAGTAAGAGAAGGCTGTGCGTTTTGCAAGTGATTGCGTATTCCAAGTAGCTCGCGAGATGGCAGCACAGTTTTTTCTATAGCCAGAAGCTAAAACTGTAATTATTATCCATGGGAGATTTGTTTTAAGGGATAGATGAAAGGCGATGCGATTAGTATTATTAGTATATGATAATTTAAAAATTTCTTAAAGCATTTATGTTACTGCTCATATCTAAAAGACAAATGTGCGCAATCAGTTGATGTAGAATAGTTTATAAGACGACAAATTAGGTTATCGAAGCAGATATTCAAGATAGTTAAAGTCAATACTATTGCCGTCTGGGAGATACTAATGTTAATCTGATTTAATGTCTGGTTTATGAAAAGATAAAATTCTTAAATTTCAAACATTTGCAGTTTACTTCTCGCTCGGGGCATTTCACTCTAGAATTCTAGAATGACGTTATAAATTTCAACGTATGGCGAAGCGGAAGGAAGTATCATACCTTCCGATACGTGTGCATCATCCATTCTTTCCGTCTGATACATCTATACATTCTGGAGGTAACTCGCGTACACGATGTACGGACCATCCTGCCAGGCAGGAGGAAACCTACAACAACGACAGATGGGCGGCCAGTACGTAAGGAGCAGCCCTCTTTACGAGCCTGGGTTGCCCTACAGGAAGGCAGGACGGTGGCTACGTACTGGCATGTTTGTGCAAATTACTTCATGACGTCATTAAGTCGCGCCAGCAGTTATCCTGCCAGGAAGGAGCCAACAGCATTTTACACAACACATGCCCGATAATGCTGTTTGCTACGTCCGTACGACTATCGCCGGAAACGCAAGACTGCAGGACGGAAAGTACGTGTTTAAGGAGGTTCCGTCTTTATTATCCTAGGAAAATTCTTCTCCATGTGATTTCTCGTAGAACGTATTTTAAAGTCCAACTCTCCCATTTACTCCATTGTATTTCCTATTCTTAAAACCGCTATAACTTGGTGATTTTTTGAGCTTTTGGATTGAAACTCTGAGCGGTTAACTGTTATTGTGTAATCTTGTTGCTACTGCAAACTCATTTCTTTAAAAAGCGCACCTCCCTCTAATTTATCTATAGTGGTCTCTATTAATGAAAACACTGTAACCTTTATTTTACTTAAAAGTGGATTTAAATTTTTTCTTACCAACACTAGACTTGATTAGATATTTTGCACGAAGTATTGTGTTTTATGGAGCCGAAAGCTGGACTCCATGAAAGAGCGATTAAAGAAAATTGAATAAAACCTTCAAAATGTGAAACTAACGGAGGATGGAAGAAAACAGCTGGACACAGAAGAGTAGATAAGAGTCGAACGATACTGTAGCAAATAACAACGACAGAAAGTAACTGGTTAGGACATTGGTAGACTAGGTTGTGTACTAAGGAATACGATGGAAGGTATATAAAGAAGACGAATTACTGGGCAGTATCAAGGTAGATAAATCGTATTTTAAGATAAAACAGAAAGAGCAAGGTCGGGATGAGTGGAGACAACTAAACTTGCTTTGGAGGACCCGTTCCCAACCTGCGAAACAGCAGTAATGATGGTGATGATACTCTTTATTTGTTCCTAAATAAACTTTTTCAGCAAGCGATTACGTTAATAAGATACTTTATGACATTTACCAAAGATATTACATCTTGCAACACCAAACCCCGTTAGTTTTATAAGCAGAGTTTGCATTTTCCGTTTCTTCTTTCGCCTACAGAACCACCCATCAATCTTTCCCACCTGTTCTTTCTTTCTTTCTTTCCTTCTAAGGTACGTTGGGAAAGGTAACCAATTTCTCAAACTTGTTATCTGAAGTCGTCGTTCGCACGATTTTGTATCCAGGATGCGGAGAAGTAATTTGATTCCAAAACGTCTTTCTCTTCTTCCTTTGGCATCTATCAATACCACATGTATAGTTGCCATCTTAAAATGCAAGAATTTCTTTTTTCGTGGTACTCATATTTGCGTATAACTGAAATAGTCAGTAGAGAGGTACGTACTTTGAAAATACACATGGATTGAAGTAAACCATTTTGCAGAAAATATATTAGAATTCCTAGAAACATTTCTCAAACGCTCTCACGGTGCTCATGGCGGTCACCAGCAGGGCTGAAACCGGTCACTTTTGTTTATTCGGTCTAAAATATGACCCGTTCTTGACCCAAGTTACGGGACTGAGTCGGTAAGCCGGTCTAGACCCAATTCACCCAGCAAACTAATATGGAGTCAGGAACCAACTTTGACCCGACGACCCCGTCTTGACATGATTTAACATGATCTTGCTCCTGTGTTAAAGCACGATTGGAAACCAATCAGGGCAATTCACCACAAACATGTTGCTGCTACATCTGTTAACATTTAGAAAACTATAGTTTGCTATTTTTGTCATGTTGATCCTATGCATTTCCGTAACCACAACCTTGCGTGATATTCATTTTGTTTAGATCAAACCTGGATAAGATAAAATTAATTGTGTGGACGGTAAGAGCACTATGACCTACGCTTGTCCTGGTCACAACTGGAAAATAAATTCAAGAACAAACATCTTCAGACTGCATTAACATTCGCGCTACAGGAGAAAAGGGTTAAAGAAACTAGTTTTAGAAAGAAAAACTGCGTATCTGAGGTGAATTGCATCTAAATTTGTAAGTAATTTATTTTCCGTGAAAGTGTTATTATTTCTAACACATCGATTTTCTGTTCATTCACATTCGAGATCTGTGATTATTATTTTTTTTTTTTTTTTACGTACGTTTCAATATGTGGTCTTTAAGCTTACAAACGAACCACAAACCGTCATGATATGGTTATAAGAAGTTATGTAGGAACCGGTGAAAATAAAATTCACGTTTTCGTCAAAAGTTGCTACTGTACCGGTCTTTTTCTAATTGCTAATGGCAGAATAATACATTCTAAGGTGTAGGCACATTCTCTTGACTTCTACGTAAAATGGCATGAATATTAAAAATATCCTTTTATAAATTAATATTCGTTTAAACATGAGGCTTATACGAGGTACTACGCAACGGCTAGTGATAGGTAGTAACAGTTTTCCCGCACTTGAAAGGGGAATTAAAAATCAGAAAATATACGGAATATATTTTTTTTCAACACATAAATTCCCTTCCAAAATTGGCACAATATTTAATTCTAAGTTTCTTTCATACATTTCTGGTAGCTCCAACCCTGAGATAATTAAAAGTTGTTTTAAAAATAACTTGTAATCAAAGTGTCCTTGGTTCGATTCCCGGTAGAGACAAAGTTGTTCTGAGCCACGTTAAACTGTAGGTCCTGTTCTTAGGGCGCCATCTTCACCAGAAAGAAAGCACATGACAAACCACCATCGGTTTACCGTTCCCAAAGATCTTCGGACAGAACCCCCACCATAATCACGAATAGACTAGAAAGCAGTAAAATGCCCTCCACAATTTACAGTCCTAGGTGTTTGGTACCGATCTCACTCAACCTCAAAATAAAATTTCATCACCTTCAACCTTAAACTTACGACACGACTTCAAGTTCAACCTCACCCTCACAATGGAACTTCAACTTCGAGATCGAGGCTGGATCTCGCGAGCACCAATAACTTTGGGGACAATTAATTAACGAAAAAATACATATATTTTTGTATCATGTGCGCTTTTGTATATCGTTTGTATCAATTACATAAAAAATATTTATTTTGTAGTTTCTAAGAGAAATTATGCTGGTAGTACTGGAAAACGAATGCCGACAAAAAGAAAAAAAAAACATTTTTATGTTAAAATCTCGATATATTTCAAAATAAGAGTTTCCCAGCTAGTTGATATCAAAATCTTTAATATTTACAGCTTTAGACTATGTCCCAGGAGACGATTTTCTAGTTTTTACCCATTACTACAGCCGCGGAGTTGATAAACAATGGCCTAAAGGACCGTTAGGTGAAGTCACAAAGTATAAAACTGTTTCTTTTCTGATTAGTATCCCCTCAAATCTTTGTATTTGCCCCTTATTCGAAAAGTCAGGATGATCACTATCGTAGTAAAACCAACAGCCGCATGTCCAACCATGTTAAGATTACCAGATCATGACCAAATTGAAAATTGATGTTCAAATTTGAGTCTCCTAGTTACGTTCAGAGCTCAAACGAGTCACCTGGTCAAGTTTTGGACCATGACAGTGGGTCTAGGCTTCGAACCTGGCCTGATCCCATTTAGACCCAATAACCCGGACAACAAAAGCCGGCCGGGTAACCATGCGCTCTACGACGGTAGGCCAACGACTCGAAGGTCCCGACTTCGAGTCCCGACAGGGGTATGGGTGTGGATTTTAATGGCTAAAGGGCGAATCGTAACGGGCCGAATTCCAGAGTTACTAGACTGGCCCATATAAAAATAAAGTTTACCAAAGTTTTTACCGGACGACAAAGCAGAATTTTAAATTATTTCCTTGTGTTTGAACATTGTTTCTTTCAGGGGCGATCAGAACCGGAGATGTAATCCTTTAGAGCACAAAAAATACGACGCCAAAATTCCCAGTTAATTATATTTCCCAGACCGCAACAATCGGGTCACCGGGTCAATTGTGTTCGGGTCAGGCCGGGTCACCAAAAATGACCCAGTGCCATCTCGGTTGATTGGAGCACTACTTAAATTCACTGGCAGAGAAACATTATACCACCCGTACAGCGCTGAAAGCGGGTCACTTTCGGTGACCCGATGATTTGGTCCGAAACTTGAACCGAGTGACCCGATTGGCACTGTCTTGATCGGAGCGACCTTAATGACCCGGTCTTGACCCAAATGAGTGGACTAATTTTGTGATCCGACAACCTGATGATCCAATACTGACTGACGCTTCATCACCACACAACTACCTCAGTCGACGGTTGTTTGGGTATCAGTGGGGTATTTTTTTTTCGGAGAAATAAGACTAATTCCGTATGTTATTTGGAACTGTTTGGTATCGAATTATTCCTATTATGGGGGAAATCTGTCTCGGTCACCATCTGAAAGAAACTCCTTAAATGCAACGGTAAGAAAGTGAAACTCTGCCCTGCCTTCCAGGTCAGCTTGTCGAAATTGGGTCACCGGATCAGACCGGTCCCAACTATGGATGTCAACGACTCGCTTGACTCGAGTCGCGACTCGGTCAGACTCGAGTCGGCGCTCATTATCTGCACGAGTCGAGTCGACTCGGCACTCAGTAGCTAATCGAGTCGGCACTCACTATGTGCTCGAGTCGAGTCGAGTCGGCCCTCAGTACTTGCTCGAGTAGAGCCGAGTTGCTGTTCTGTGAAACTCACACTGCGACTCGGTTACAGTGAGTCGAGCTCGAGCGGCGACTCGACTCGAGCGTTATATTCGCCACTCGAGACGAGCGGATTGACATCCCTATTCCCAACCATAGATCCGGTGAATGTCCCGATAGACCCGTCGACCCGTTTCAGCTCTACACCCACAGCTCTTAAACAGCCGCTAAGGTGGGTTACACTTCATTTGACAACACTCTATAATATAATGCTATCTTCCTATTAATGACATTATCTGATTACGAATCGGGCTGTTCAAATCCCGGTCAGAACACTAGATAATTTTCTCGCAGTGTTCTCATGACTGTCGCTCTGAGGTGCACTCAATCTCCTTTCAAATTGAGTACCAGTGTCCTTGGTATTCCTGGGTGCTTTGGGAGCTAAAGGCGGTTGAGCGTGAGACTGAGAATCACACCTCAGTTCGTGCCAGAGGTTAAGAATTTGTGCAGCGCTACCTACATATCCCCATGCGCTGTTCACGGTGCGTCCGCATCTCACAGGGGACAGCGTTGCGTTTTTATCTAGGATAATATGATAGCATTATATTTATTAATTTTATTTTTGGACTCTGTGTTAAATAAATAATATCTAGATGTAAATGTGGTAGAGTTGGAAACACTTCCTGCAGACCTGTGACAGGAGATCAGAGAAGAGACAGGAGAAAAAGAAAGGAGCAAAGGAAATGTCTCCTACATGCCTCATCTCCCTCCCAGTGCGACAAGAGAGCAAAAACGAATATCTGTCAATTGACGTTTACATGCGCCATCTGCAATTATTGCAAAAATCGAGGACAAGAAAAATTGCTTTGCTTTGACTCCTTCCCAATATTCCTTATTTTTGCATTTAAAAAAAATAAAAATATCCTCCAATAATACACGAAGTACGAAAATACAAGGATGACACAAATTACATCCATAACATTTTGCGTATTTGCAATATCGCAGCTATTTATTTCAGATTTATAGCGTGGGTCTTTTCCTCAGTCGCACCATCAAGGTACCAAGAAAATAGGTCCTGGGCCACTACTTTACAATATCCTTCCCTCATCCTATCCTCGCCTGAGCCTCAGAAGGCCATAAATAAAATTAAAATATTCATATACACAGGGTGTGTCAAAACTCACTATCAATTTCACGAACTATGGGGAGCTCGAAGAAAATATGGCTGATTTAGCTTCAGATATTTGGTTTATGAGGCCGTTTTCGAGCATATAAGGACACTTTGAAAGAGAATGGCGACACCAAATTGAAAACGGCAAAGTAAATTAACCTATATAGAAAGCAAGCTTGATTTTCAGTTGATATTCGCTTGTGTATAGTTACGATTGATGTAAGAAGGTTGATTCAAGTTTGACTCAAGGCAGTTGTGTTTATCTATTTTGCTACCAGTGTCATGGCAGGTCTGTTTCACGATTGTTGAATAAGGTTGATATAGCAAGCTCTTGAGGTTCCAAGTAGCAAGTGTGAATCAAACTTTATTCAAGCTTTAGACTTATCATGACAAGTTTAACGCAAGCTTATACGTGATAGGCGTTCAATAAGGCTGAATTAAGCTTACTTTGCTAAAAGTTAAGTTTGTCCAGATCTGAGGTCAGTTTATCTAAGTTTGTTTAGGCGCTAGCACCCTATACACGTGGAGTGCATACAGTGCAGAAATACCATGTATAAAAGTTGTAGTCTCATCAAATTGAAAGTGGCAAGGTAAGACAAATCTGAAGTCAATTTCTCTCAATCTATTTTTGTTTAGGGCAAACGTGTATGTTAGAGTTTGAATGCACAAAACTGCAAAATTACCATCAAAGGAAACGGCCTTTTAAATCAAGCTCTGTGAAGTCAAATCTGAAATATTTACTTTGAGTTCCCAATATCTCCCGAAATAGATAGTGATTTTTTATAAACCTTGTATTGCCATGACAGATAATGAAATTTTATGTCAAAATAAAAAACCCTTTTCTTTGTTTTTGTGTATTTTTTTACTCTACAGAGTTGGGTTCGATCCCTAGTGTACGCACAATTACTTAGGAATGCATTTAAAACGGTACGTATTATCTTTAGGGCGTTGTCGTCATCTGATGAAAGGGAATGACAAACCAACAACGGTTCACTTTCCTATGAACCTTCAGGGCAAACATCTTCCGACGAGTAGAGCCGTGAGATTTCCGATTTTCGATATGGAGCACCGATCTTGTTAACAAATCAAAAAGCGAACGATCTAACGAAAATTAAAGTATTAAACCTTTCGTACCGAAAAATCGTTAAAATCGAATATATTTCAAATCGAGAAATCATTACTAATCGAATATCGTTCATATCGAAAAATCGTTGGTGGATATCGTTCATATCGAAAAATCGTAAGAAAAATATTGATTAGGTAAACACGTTGTTGGAAATTGAATATGATTTCCATCAAATTATCCTTCAAAATCGAATATCGAAAAATCGCTTTTATCGATATTTGATACATCGACTCTCCATGTTATCGATTTTTTAAATATCTGTCTGCTGATCGATATATAAAAAATTACATATCCCTAGCTGAGAGTATATCACTTACCTTAATCAACATCTACGTGTATAGATCGTTATAAAGCATGTTCTGGGGCATACAGCTAAGAGCACGCACAACGAAATATGCAGACGAGAAACTTCGGCGCAGATTCTAAGCAGCTATTAGCCAATTAACTGTAGCGCCTTTAACTAAGGAACCTAAGCTACCAGAAAGTAGAAGATAGTAGAGAACCGCTAAAAATATACTTCACGATTGGCTGGATTTGATTTTATGGAGTCAATCATATTTAATCTTCAACCTGTCCTGGCATTCACGTCAGCAACGAGGCTTTATTGAAACTGAGTGTGACCCTGTTCTGGCGCCATTTATAACTAGAGATTCATCATACCGCTGCTTGCGATTTTGACTAAATTTGGCAGACATGTAGCACAAGGTAATAGATTTGACAGACCTACAAAATTTAGGTCGAGGTTGAGCAGCCGGGGTAAAGGGATGTTTATATGTGAAGTTAATAGGAGCGTGTTTTCAGTGTGAAAGCAAGTTGTCTGCGGATGCAGCGCATGCGCCAGATAGCGACTAACTCGAGGAAAGCAGCTTCTGTTAGGTAGTTAACCAGCAGCGCTTGTCAACGCTACAATTTCTATTTGCGTGGATATGCGTTTAAGGCAGTAAACACCTGTTTATCAATACGTGTCGCAAAATATCAACCCATTTGTTGTTGCTGATAAGTTGCACGATATGGTTTGTTCGTTCCAGAAGGAGCAAAATCTCCGAAATTTGAAAAAAAAAACAACAGCTGCTAACCGTACTCTGGAGTTTGGGCAGTATTTATTGGATCTTCCGGTAGAGGAATTGTACGACGGTACAGAATTTGTATATTTGGAAGAAGGGTGCCCTCTCGGTCTAAATTTTGGAGGTCACTGTCTCTGACCTTGAGTTACATGTTTGCCAAATTTGTTCAAAATCCAGAAGTCAACGGTCTTTTTAATCTCAAGTAGTCCCTGTTCGGGCGCCAAAACTGACGTGAGTTTTTGGTGTACAGAGCAAAGAAAGGCGAAGACTGTTGACGCAGATCAGTTTCACTTTAAGTTTCTTCCACTCTCCTAAATTCTGGCTCCGCAAGACATAAAGTTAGTTAGGAACAAACCAATAACATAAAAAATATATAATGACACATTGTATACATGCTATTATTCATTCCCCTTCATCTTCCCTAGTTCACCCCATGTTAATTTACCTCTATATGTCAAATATTCTGATATAAAAGCCTCGATAATTCATTTTTTTTTGTTTTGGGGGGATGTATCGTTCAACCTTTATAATTCAGAACCTCTGGCCAGAGATTCTCCACAAGCCGAAGCTTTAGTCTGGTAAATCTTCGTAAGTAATAAGTTTAGTGAGTCGAACAATCTAAGCCGATCCTCCTCGCTGACGACGATTGAGTGACGATTTTTTTTAAAACTTCGCGCACTGTGATTTTCGTAATTCACTACCGAACGGTTAGAACCGGCGTGTTGCATCAGTTGCTTCCACCACTGCCAGTGATATCCGAGTATCTGTTGCGTCGTGATGAGCACGCAGTTAAGTAAAATTATTCTATATGGACTAATGGAGTAACATTTTAGACTTCAGCTCGTCTCGATAACGTGATTATTAAAATCCAGAAACGGCCATACTCTTTGTGGGATTCAAACCTGCTACCTTGGAGACGCTAGACTAACGCCTCAGATCACACGACTACCTTGGTCGGTGAACAGTTAAGTGTTCCATATGATGATGAAGTGACAACGATATAGAAGAGAAAAGCGTAAGTCGGTTTGGCATTCTATATATCGAAGTTCCACATTATGACTCACGATAATTCGAACCTTCTTAAGTCGAAGTATTCGATAACTCGAATTTTTTTCCCATTTACGTCCGAGTTATCGAGGTTCCACTGTACTGGAGCTTGTTACTCTACTATTCCTTTACATTGCTCTGGAACATACAAAGATTCATATTAAATATAAATAGACCTAATCTTTTGTTTGTTGTTACCGATGCACAATATGTATTTTCCATTCTCAAGGTAGAAGATATTCATTTCATTTGTTCGTGTTATGTTGCACGTAACACGAAAAGTTAAATAATATAATTTCTTCAAATTATGTAGAAACCAATATATAAAATTGATTTTCTTCGAGCTTTCCAGGCACAGTTGGCACATTGGCTACTGCGAGACCTTTCGAATGACATCTCCTCAACTTTCGAAGGCCCAGCTATTACTGAGTCAGTACTTCCTGAATTGAAAGTTGTCGACGGACGGACGACAGACATGATCTATGCGGTTTTGAAGTCGTCTCACCGGGACCTTCTAAATGACACCTCAATCACCTTCGAAGCTCTAGTAGTTTCGGAGTTCAAAGCTGTGGATGCAGGGACGGACAGACATGATCTATGCGGATTTAAACCCGTCTCACCGAGACTTTTCAAACGACATCTCAACCAGCCTTCGTAGTGCCATTTGTTCCTAAGTAAGTACTTCCTGAAACTGTAGACAGACAGACGGGCATAGCGGTGATATCAGTTTTCCCACCTCTGGGGTGCTGAAGCCTTGAAGCTTCAAAAGAAATAAAAGGTAAAACGTGTTTTTGGTTTAGTTACGAACGTCTCTCTACACATTTGCCATGACTAGGAAAGAGTTGAAGATCCCAAAGGATGGCTACGCTGGTTATCCTGGTTTACCGGAGCTTTCCTTCTACCCTACCACGTAAATGTCGGGATGGTAGAATGGAATTCTACTTTTTAGTTACTTTTTACTTCTCTAGGAATAAGTTTGTCCGACTGAGGTGTCGTATTCCGTATTCCATCCACGTTTCTATGGTTTATGGGGTTGGACGACGGTACAGAATTCGAAACAATCGAAAAATTTGTATATTTGCAAGAAGGTTGCCCTCTCGGTCTAAATTTTGAAGGTGACCTTCAGTTACATGTTTGCCAAATTTGATCAAAATTCCAAAGTCCTTTTAATCCCAATTTAGTCCCTGTTCGGGCGCCAAAACTGAGGAGTGTTTTTAGTGTACATAGTAGAGAAAGGCGAAGTGATTGAATGCTTCCACGCAGTGTGGAGGGGGCGCAGGTGGAACAGAACAGAGATAGTTTAATGTTTCCGACTAATTGTTTTTAACTATAAATTTATAACGTAACACCTTATATTGCTGTTTTGCCATGTAATATTACACCGGTATCCTTAAAAATGGATAATTTGTAGATAAATAGGTTTGTCCAGAAACAAATCGAAGCTTTTTCTGAGAAAAAATGTTGAAATAATGCTATAAATAATAATGTATATTTCATTGAGGGGGTCCGCTACTGCTTCCGCGTTTGGGGTCAAGAGCACATGAAGAAAATGTTAAGTCTAACGTGTAAAATGAAAAAAATCTAATTTGACTTTAAGTAATCCACCTTCGCTTGCTATTACTTTCTCGGCATTATGTTCGTGGTTTTTATAGCAAAATGCTTGTCATTCATAACACAAAATGATGTTATTTCATACTGAGAATGTTTTCATCAGGCATTCACAAGGTGTTTTTATAACACACAATACCTTCTAATTTGCTACGTTTTCTAACACCCTTAACACAAATAACCAATCACGATTCGCGAATCACTTACAATACGGGAAGGTAGTTGAGAGAAAATATATGCATCCCGTAGACTGGTAACTGTGTGACGTCACAGTTGCATGTAGAGCTGCGCTCTAAGGCACTCCCCCCCCCCCAACGAACCTTTCTATACAAAGCGCACTTGCTAAGCGTTTTGTTACGTGTAACTTTCTTTTGCACTGCGAGAAATATCAATACACATGAGAGACCTATTTTTAAAAAAACTTTCATCCGATATTGTGGGAGTAATTCAGTAAAAAAAAAAACTTTCAAACAAAATGCAACATTCAATATCTGTTTTCTATGCAGGAGAATACGATAATTCCTTTTATATTCTTGACGTGAACAAACGATTTCTGCATGCACCTGAGAGCAGGAAGAACGAACTGGGTGCAGCGAATAGCAACAAGAAGGGCAAATGTATGAATGCTTTCCAAGGTAAAAAAAAAAATGAAACATCCAACAAGCATGTCTCTAGAGGGCACCACACTCGTTTGCTGCTCGCAACTCAGATTTTTACGTTCTCTTCCGCTGTTGGAAGCAACAGGGGAAGTTGCTTGAAAACTGCTATACAAAATTCATCACGGCACGTTGCAGCCGTGAAGGGAGAAAGCAAGAAAGAAGGAAAGAGAGTGAGACAGACAGACAGAGAGCGCGCTTGAAGGTAATCTGGGAAATTCCAAGCGTGCTGAGATATGGAAAGAACTTTTTGGCCAGAACTCTGAAACGACATTTTTTTAAACCTGAAAGTTAGATAAGTTGGAGCAAAAGCTAGCGAAAATTAGAACAGATTTTCTAGCCCAAGACAAACCAGAGAACATCTATTCATTATTTTATTTCTCTTGTGGAATGCTATTTTGTTGCGCATGCGTGATTTTAGGATGCATTATTTACCTCAATCTATGCACCGTTAGGAGCAGTACAATTTTAATTACAGAGACATCTCTACCCCGTTGTCTACACCACCATGAACACACTGATTACGAAGACAAATATATTCAGCACAGACAAGTTTCGTTTTTAGAGGTTTTTTAAGGTAGGTAAGTCCTTTATCCATCTCCAAGGAACTACATTACTCGGCACATACCTATTCGGAAGCATGGCTGGGAAAGGTAGCAGTGAGAGGTCTTGTTAAACAATGGATTATTCTTCAACAATAGTATATTGTTAACAGTGAATCTCAAGGTTTGTAATTCTGTTTTTGTAGATTATGCTAAGGTAGGCGTAACTCTTAGGACAAAAATGGGAAGACTATTATTCTTCAAAATAAAGTCCCTCCTTCCCAAGAAGCACAAATTTCCTCCCATACGGATGAAACTCTGAAATAAACACTGATTATTAACACCTTAACGTCAGCAAATTTGATATGTTATCTGCTTTAGAGACTTTTTTTCATGGTATAAGAAAAACTAGTCTGGCACTGGTCTCAACATGGTAAAATCTCTTCAGCATTCAACTCCTAGAAGATGTCGACGGCAGCTGCACCTCAAAAGTTTATTTTCCTAACGTTGTTCTGTATCAGTTCCTAGCAAGTCAGGTGACATCGGTCCGACGTCGGAGGGCGAAGGTGTCTTGGAAAATGACCCGACGAGCAAACGCTACTTTTTCTGTCGCGCCGACCTTCCCCCAAACATGTCCCGACTACTAGTTGGTTGCCCTCGGCATTTGGCTTTCTGGGTGTTTTAACTTCTGGTGGTTTCGTGCTGTTAAGTATGGAGAAATGTGTTATATTTTTTCCTAAACATTTTTGTTGCTCATTTCATGCATACTCACACTCATAGAATATAAAGGATTGAGATTTTTTTTTAGATCAAAAGCTATACGTTTTGGCAACTGGAAGCTCAAAGCACATGTCGTTGCCAACACATGAAACCCTGATTTCAAATCCGTATCAACGACTTGGATATTACCAACTACATCTATCAGATTTTTTCTGTGGATTATATTCGCAAACAACTAAATAAATACTTTTAAAATGAGATAACTTAATAAACTGTGAACGTTCCTTAATGTAAATTTATAGAGGATAACTTTATTATCCGAAGGTGGTCATTGTAAATGAAAGTGAATCTTAACAAAATTATCTTGGGAGAAATGATTAGCCCTATTAACAAGTACATAACAATTTTTGAAAAATATCTACTGTTCCATTTGTTGAAATCTCGTTAATATGTAATATTTCAAGGGATTAATAAAGTCGATACTGTAGTTGCGCAGTCTAGCGGTCAGAACTGTATTTCATCTTAAAATTATATTTATAGAAACATTAAAAATTGATGATACTAAGACTACTTAGACTGCCTTACCATTAAGCCCAGTTGAAAACGATTTATAATTATTTAATAGTGTTAATTATTATTTTGTAAACTTTTTTGTGCATTTTTCATGGCAGTTTATTTTTTTTTGGGGGGGGGGGGGGATTATATTTTGTACATTTTAGGTTCCCCTGGATCGCGTAGCTAACCAAAAGCGACTTTATAATCCTTTCCAGTCTATCTCGTCTCTCCGTCTATCTGTGTCCAAAAAGTAAATCTCAGGAATTATAAGGTATTGAGACTTTGAGATGTGGCTGAGGTGTCTTTGGAAAGGTCTTGGCTATACAGCGACGAAAATACTATTCCTCTCTATTTGTTAAACTGTATTCTCACCAAGAGAGATTATGTCTGCAAATGAGACGAATCGAGTAGGCCTACTCAGAATCATTTCAAACTTCAAGTTTAGAAGCAAAAGAAAGAAATATCTTTAAGAAATATTATTTTAAAGTTTGTTTTGTTTTGTTAGCAGTGTCGCCGTTCGGGTGGCCGAGTGGTCTGCGGCGGTAGGCCATCGGCTCAAAGGTCCCGGGTTTGAGTCCCGGCAGGGGCATGGGTGTGGATATAACAGCTAAAGGCGAATCGTGACAGGCCGAAGTCCAAAGTTACTAGACTGGCCCATATAAAAATAAAGTTTATCGTTAGCAATGTCATTTTAAGTTGTGCATTATATAAAAGTTATGAAGTGTATAATAAATAATATAATATCTCAACTAAGAAAAGAAATCAAAGACAATTTAGAATTATATATTTCATATGGTGTTCTCGTCATGTACATAATATGTCTAAAGTCTTTCCTGGATCTGCCTACTGACTTCTTAAAAAAATAGTTGTAGGCTCTATAGCGTGTGAGAGAGGGGGGGGGGGGGGGGGGGGGGGGGGAAGAGAGAATGGCAGAAAACATGGAAGAGATAAATTATTTCGAACGTCACGAAGGGAAAGAGGCCGTTAGGAAGACAGAGACGTTATCGGGATGACAATATTAGAAGGAATCTTCGAGAAGCAGATGTTCAAAATGAAAACTGACTTGATGTTGCCCAGGATAGAACCCAATGGCGAGCGTTTGTAACTACGGTGATGAACTTGCGAGTTCTGTAAGCCATAGAGTTAGTTAAGTGATGATGGACAACCTGAGACGCGAGGGAAGAAGGTATTTTTATTGGTCCATTTATCAATTTGTTGACAGTCGTTGAAATAGGGAAAGAACAACTAGATCACATACTAGAATCGCAGCGCTCAAATGCTTTTGCAATATATCCTGAGGTCCAATTAATATCACGCAGAACAGATTTTCCCCTAATTCAATTCTTTCCCTCTTATTAGGATACAAATTTACTAATGCCTTTCAGGTGTGTATTTATTATCATTATTTTCAAGGAAATTACTTAAATTTGATCGGGTATTTTGTTGTTACATTCATCATTAAAATTTCCCTGAATTGGGTTGTTTAATCAAATTTAAAGTTTTGCTTAACTGATCAACCAATATGTTTGTTAGCATTGCTCCATATCAGTGTTCGTTTTACTCCATCTTTTTTTTTCAAGGGAACATTGCTGCCCATCGAGCGTAAAAAGAACATCGCAATGCGTACTAATTATCAACTGTAATTATAGATAAACATTGTATTTAATGTTACTGAGATTACAATATAAACGTCCAATGATTTCAAATGGACGTGAATGTGAGCTGCTTGCAATCAATAATTTTTATTCGATAATGAAAGAGCTTTCAAATATATTTTTTTTTAACTGAAACTAAAATTCATACCTTTTTGGACATATTCAGAGCTGGGTTATAAGAACTCTTGAATGACGTCAAAGCTAATGTATAATGCAGAGACAAGAACAACATTTATACTGGTTTTGTTGGTCTCTCGGTAGTGCTAATTGCAGTAATTATGCTCCCCATAGATATCTCAAAAACACAATCCAAATGCTCGCAGAAGCTAATGAGATTTTCGCTTGCTACGTTTTGTTAATCTCTCGAGAAGGCCTCCGCGAAACAAAAACAAATAGCAACTTGTTAATTTCGTTAATAATGTAGCAGATATGGTAAGAGTTTTTTTTTAAATCTAGTAGGGAAATAAATGATGGTAGCCTTTTATTTTGACACCGACTGCGTATATACCTTATTGTTTCGTCTGGCTTTAATTTTAGGTAGTTGGTTGGTTATTAAAAATGTCGTTCAGGCTGAGGGGTTCAAAGCGTTAGATCTTTCAACTAATATAGACAATTGAAAATTCTAGAGATGGGAAAGCTTTGTAATTTATGAACGCCGTTTATAACACAGTGAGTATCACATATCGTCATTCAAGAGACGAACTGGCGTAGCTGAATTTTTTACAGCTTCTACATTTAATTTTAAATCTTCCAAAATTAAAATATTTGTGTTAATGAAACTTGAACTTAAGTTAGCTATAGGTCTCAGTTAACTTAAGTTCATGTTTCATTAAAGTGAAAAATAAATACTTTGGAAGATATTGAATGAAATATAAAAGTCGTTAAAATACAGTTGTACTAGTTTTTCTCTTCAATTACGATATGTGGGATTTTAAGTATTATTTTGTAAATACAAAGGGGGGGGGGGAGAAGAGTAATACATGTTAAAAATAAAGTACAATTCTTCTTCTCTTGTACTATGAAGACATTCTTAATTTATGTAAAATATTACAATAATAAACTATGAAATGCTAGAACAAATTCAAATTTCAAGTGTCAACATATTCTTTTATCTAAAAATGTGAATTGGAAAATGAATAACTGTTCCTTTAAGGCAACTAATTACACGAATCGCAGTTAGTATGTCAGCTTTTTCTTCTGATCCAGAACAATCACAATGGCACCATAACTTGCAATTAACACATTGGATCCATTTTTGTCCACTTTTCGTGAACACCTTTAAACAAAACTTCACAAGAATGTATTCAACACAACAACTTAACTTTGTCTGGTGCGACTTTTTCGGAATTAGTTGCCGCAAAGTCTACTAAGAACTACACGACGCGACGGAGAATTACTCGCCACAGTTGTTATTTTCATCCATGTCTTTCACGTTGATATATTGATTTTGTTCGTAAATTCTCTACTGGTCTGCAATGGGCTTCGAAGCCGAAACTTTCTGCATTCGTCGTTGGTAGTTGGACGCTCTAACCGCAGTTACCCCGGATTAAGATATAAATTACCGGCTATTTCTCTTCCCAGTTTGAAGAATAAATATCTTTCGAAAATGTTTATTGTTTTTATTTACAAAGAAATATTCGAAAACAGCTTCTGTCAAGGGCTATCAGACGTATTCTTTTCAGGGGGTCCTAATTTTGTATTCTCTACTTTTTCGCTAAATCCTTGCACTGTGCTCTTTTTTTATTATTTCTCTTTTCTAAAATCGTATTAGGAATTTTCTCATTAACATACACGCTTATTTCTAATCTCCAAATTCAAGGAATATAGATAAAAATATTAACAAAGGAATATATTTTTATGTAGTGGAGGGGGGGGAGAGAAAAGGTAGGGAAATTTACATTTGCAACAAGGAAGAAGGTGAATTATCCCGATTCTTACTGGAATCACTGAAAAAAATATGGTCACCTAACTTATATACATTAATTTTACTTCAGAGAAAGTTTTTGTAACATAAACGGAACAGTAAAACAGTAGTTTCTCGCTAGATGGCTAGCGTTAGGAGCTACTAACAACGAGTGCAGAAAGTTTCAGCTTCGAATCCCACCGCAGACGCGTGGGAAAATTACAAACTCAGTGTTCTCTTTTGGTCAAATGCAAAATGTGGGCTTTAACCGTTGAACCGGTGGGCAAATACAACGTTAAAAAAGTTATTCATCGTCTACTTCCTGGCATTGAAGACTGCGTTGATTCTAAACGCCGAAAAACTCGTTGATCAGGCGGACATTTAGGAACATATACAACGTTGAAATTAAGCAACAGGGTAAACGTTGAATCCAACAGAATCATGAATGAAAACTTAATTTTTTCAATTTTCTCGCTTTATCCACTCGACTACTACTCTTCTCCGACCGTTCTGTTCATTTATATCAATATATATATTTTTATATATATAGGGCAGTCAATTCGCCTTCATTGTCTTGTTCATACATAAGAAACAACTTGTCATATTTTGACATGTCAGTACAATTACAATGCTATTGGCGGCTATTCATACGTTTATGTGTGTCGTTACACCTTCTGTGTTATTCACGTACGAGTTCTACCTTATTCGATGCTGTTCCTTTGACTTTTGGTACTTCCACATTGTGTTTTTTCTTGAACGTTGTAGAGGGTACCCCCCTTATAACGTTTTCTGCCCAAATAAAAAAAAATACATTTCTCCTAATGTTAACCAGTGTTTCTTTCAGAAGATTTCATTCGGGTGGGCTCGAGGGTGGGCTCACGGAAATTATAAATAATGTATATTGACTCCGGTATACTAAAAGATAAAATAACAATAATGTTGCTTAACGACATGTCATACTTCCTTAGTTAACCTAAAAATAACATGAACAATGTTTATAGAATGTGCTATTATATACGTATTTCAGTATATGTATAAGCAATAGAAGTGTTTAGACTAGTTACTTCGGGGAAGCGGTTGAAAACATCCGGGGGGTAAAGCCCCCCGAAAGTATGCCTGAAAGAAACAGTGATTTTAACCCTTCTACAAACCTGCAATGTTTAAAGGGAATCGAAGTTTGACATTTTATATTTTGGCCCACATTATGCAAATTCTTGAACTTTGGAGGGGATTTGCCCCACTCCCCATGACAAAACCATTTTTGGGCCCAAACAAAAAAGAATACGTGCCTGCATATTTTAACTCGTCTACAAACGCCCAAAAGTTTCAAAAGAATCGGAGGGGGACATTTAGATAATGTCCCTTGTTAGTGCCCTATTTCACTACAAGTCTTCATTTCTGTTTAGCCTATTAAACATGAAGAATTATTGAAAGCAATAGAATCTACCAGAATCAACAAAGTCCAAACCAGTGTTGTCATCTCCCCGTCGCAATATATTTCCCTCTAAATAGTGTAAAATTTCCCGATTTTTGTGAAAAATTTCCCACCTGCTAAGTAACTCTCAGTGAAAATAAAAACAAAAAGTGCCAAAAGAGATTCAACCAAATTTCCAGTTCTTTGATGTTCCCCCTCCCCTCTTCTTGTTGCCCAGATTTTCCCGTTTACTGGGAAACGGACGTGGACCAAATGCACCGATAATTGTGAAATTTTCTGCCTTCAAGAAGAAAAATGAAATTCTTAAAAATGCTTTTCGTGCGAAAGGAACCAGAGTTGTGATTTCAGAAGATTTCTCAGTGAATGTGCGTGAAACAAGGAAACAACTATTGAACTATATGAAGGATGCTCGTGCAAGAGGTGATCGTGCGAGGCTTCAGTACAATAAACCATACATTAATAATAGACCTTTCACCCTTGAAGAGCTACAAAAAAAGTGAAAAAACATTAGTGCAAAGTGAACAAATCGTTCAAAACAAAACTGCAGAGATTGTAACACTGCATGCTCAAAAGGAAGTTTTCTCAACCAGCTGTGAGGATACCCCCACCTCTAGCGATAAGAGACAAATGACGAGAAACACTCGTTCAACCATGGCACAGCCCCCAATGAACAAAGTTTGACAAAGAAAGGAATGTCAAGGGGGGAAAGGGTAAGTTTTCCTCAACTGAAGTCAGTGAAGTGTACAATCATTTTCCAAATGTAACTAATGGTTTTAGTGAAAAAAGGAAATCCTTGCAAATTTATAATCAGAATGCTAGATCCTTGCGCGGTAAAACAAATGACTTTTTCTGTAGTGACAGTGAATTATTTGATAATAGGTATACTATTTTAAGACAGGATCGCAATATTAATAAAATTGGAAAGTCAAAAGGGGGTGGGGTACTTATCTCGGCTCTTGAAAAATACAATCTGTGTATATTGAATATCTATGATGATCAATATGAGTGTCTGATTGCTAGAATAACTGTAATGGGGAGACCAATGTTTATCTGTGTTGTATATTTTGAACCGGTTTCAGGTATAGATTTGTAGGATAACCTATTTGCATGCATTGAATCCACTTATCCGCAATACAGTCCTATTTTCCTCATTGGTGATTTCAATTTACCGGAGTTAACCGGTACCGAATTTGATTTTGAGCAAAGAACATCTTTAAAGTGTAGAAATTTATATAATTTTATATTTTTTTATGATTTGAGATCATTCAACAATGTTGCCAATAATAGTAATCGCACACTAGATTCTGTCAAATCTTGAAAATGTTGAAGTTAATAGAGAATTGTTACCGTTGGTACCGGAAGATATTCATCACCCAGCTATAATAATAGAAATAGTTAACATTAAAGTCAAGAAAGAAAAGCAGAAAAGTAACACATATTATTATAATTTTAGGAAGGCAAATTTTCTGATGTATCAGGAACTACAAGCTATTGATTGGGAATTCTTACAAGTGTATCGGAATGATAATAACTTAGTGAGTAAATTCTATAATATTGTCTATGAAATATTTGATAGGTGTGTTCCCCGTAAAATAAGTACTGTTTCAAAGTATCCGTGTTGGTTCACCAAAGATATTATTAGAAAACTTAAGGTCAAGGCATATTATCATAAACAATCCAGGGTCAAAACCATGAACTCAACACCTTTCTATCAAGAATTTACTCAATTACGTAGGGAAATTAAGAAAGACATTAGAATTGCCTATAAGAGTTTTATAATTAATTCTGAAAATAATATTAATATCCAACTCGAGCGAACTATGGAATTTTATCAAAAATAAAAAAGGCACCTAAAGCCAAATGTATTAAAATTTGAAGGTCACGAGCTGCCTAGGAATGATGAGATAGGGAATGCATTCGCTCAGTATTTTCAATCGGTATTTCTATCCTCCTCTCACACATATAATATTCTTAATGGTGATGCTGTTAGTAATAGAAATGATGAAATAGGAACACTGTGCATTGACCAAATCCAACTAAGGGAAGTTGAAAATGCTATCAGAAATTTAAAATCGAAGACGACAGTTGGTTCTGATGGCATACCCTCATATGTAGTTAAGGGATGTGTTGATATATTTAAATATCCCCTATTGATAGCATTTTTATTATGCTTAAAAACATGTACTTTCCACGACAAATGAAAATCTGCCCTCTTTTGTCCTATCCCAAAATCTAATAATAGTAGAGACATTAATGACTTCAGACCAATTGCAATATTACCAGCTTTTGCAAAAGTATTTGAACAGATCTTATACAAGAGAATTAGTAATCATATTCAACCAGTTATCTCAACTAAGCAGCATGGCTTTGTTTCTCAGAAATCCACGGTAACAAACTTAGCACTTGTTACGGACTACATAGCAAATTCGATGGACGAAGGCAAGCAAGTTGATGTGATTTATATTGACTTTGAGAAAGCATTTGACAGGGTTAATCACAATATATTACTGGAAAAATTAAATCACTATCACTTCTCACCCTCTGTGATTAGGCTCCTCTATTCGTACTTAACAAATCGCAAGCAATCAGTTGTCTATGAAGAATACAAATCATATGAATATTCTGCACTCTCAGGAGCTCCTCAAGGTTCGAACCTAGGACCATTGTTATTCCTCTTATTTGTTAATGACCTTTCTGATTGTGTGCCTGATAATGAAAAACTGTTATTTGCAGATGACTTTAAAATATATACAAAAGTCAACTCTTTCGGAGACTGCATAAGACTTCAGCAAAGCTTAGATATTGCAAACTAGTGTTCTATTAATCAACTTGGAGTCAACATAAGTAAATGTAAAGTATTATCATTTAATAGAAATAAAACCACTCATCAATTTGATTATTCCATTAATAAAATTGTACTAAACAGACCTACTGTAGTTAAGGATCCTGGTGTCAGTTTTAACATACATGTTACAAATACTACAAATGAAGCCTTGAAGTTACTAGGATTCGTAATTAGGACGGGAAGAGAATTCAACAACATATCAACATTGGAAAAATTTACTGTGCTTATGTTCGCTCCAAGGTAGAATATGATTCTTCTATTTGGAATCCATATCAATTGAAACATTGCCAACAATTAGAGAAAATCCAATCAAAATTTCTTAAATTCCTGACTTTTAAAGAAACTCGAATCTATCCTGCTTATGAGAGTTACAATGCAGTCATTAAGAACTTTAATATTCAGAGCTTAGAACAAAGGCGCAACATTGCTGATCTGTTATTTCTTCAAAAAATTGTTCAAAATAAGTTAGATTGTATGGATTTAGTTTCGACATTACAGTTTCGTGTCCCATCATCTAAAACTCGAGTTAATAATACTGGTCTCTTCCACTGTAAAAAGGCAAGAACCAATATCTTGATGAGGTCACCAATCTGGAGAATTTATACTAGATATAACAAATTCTGTACAGTTCACAATAATCTGGAGGTATGTTATATGTCGCCTAAAGAATTTAGAGATGCCATTGTCAATAAACTCTGTACAACTACTTTGTAAAGCTCAACACTATAATTAGGCCATTGCCTGTTGTGTTGTCACTAAATAAATTTCCCTCCACCTGACAACACTATACTAATTCCACAGAGTAGTGTACGTTTCTCTTTGTAATAAAAAAATTGAGACTACTTCAACATCAGCTGTAAACAAGGTCAATCACCTGTGTTTTGACTCTTACTAGACCTCTAAGTAAAATGTTTATGCAATATGAGTCAATAGAAATGAGTGTCAAGTTTGTGTCGTCACAGAGCATTGAAACTACTAACCACTCTCTTAGATAATAAGCCAAATCAAAACACCATATTAACTTTCCGTTTTCTAATTTAAAACATAAGCTTTATTTGTAGGCTAAAGCACTCCATTCATTAGCTTAAATATTAGATATGAGAGCGCCATCTTTACATAATAAACAAATTCAGAAAGTGCATTATAAAAATGATCTTACTTGAAACATTTTCGAGTAATCTATTACGTTCTCTAGTACCATCAGCACGTACCCATTGATACGTACTGGAATTGAGGAAAGAAGCTTTTAATCCAATTTACTCTTAGTAGGAAAGTTTTTGTTTTTCAAATACCTGGATATTTTATGAGAGTAGACAATATGTCAATATTTATATCACTCGTCATATAAATGGAATTTTTAAGCGACTGCAAATGCTTTCAGATAAAAATAAAATGATTACAAAAACAAGCGTCAGTAGTCACAGTCGTGGTATGGTCATGAGTTTTATTAAATAATAAAATAGGCCAATGATACTGTATATATTTCATATATTTGCACATTATAAATAATGCCGTTTTCATTGAGTGTCAATAGTACTTTATGTAAGGGAAGTATAGGATTCATTAACATTCTGACAGAGCTTTCATATCACTTCCCATTAGACTCATGCAGTTTTTACTAGCAGGGAGGAATAAGCAATTTTCATTCTAAATAATATTACATGCATTGTGAAAACAAATCATTACAATTTCAATAATTTATACCCCCTTTCTGTCTCTCTGTGTCTGTAAGAGTATGTATGTATATGCGTGTGTGTGTTTGTGTTGGTGTGTGTGTGTGTGTGTGAGAGAGAGAGAGAGAGAGAGAGAGAGAGAGAGAGAGAGAGCACACAAACAGGGATAGAGTTTAGTTTTTAGGCATCCATTACAATAAAATTACATCGCCTCTTTTCATTTTTTTTTTAAATTCCAGTTTATAACATCAAAGTGCTAACTCGCAAGTTCATCGCCACCGTAACAAACGTTCGTCATTGGATTCTATCCTGAGCAACATCAAATCAGTTTTCAACCTGAAAATCTACCTCTCGAAGATCACTTCTAATATTCTAATATTGTCATCCCAAGGGTATGTCGGTCTTCCCAACGACCTCTTTCATTCCGGCTTAATAACCACGAAGAATTATGATATTCATTTTTCCCTTATGCTACATGGCCTGTCCATTTAGTCATCGCGATTTCATTATTTTTACAACATCTGGTGAATCCGTGAAGTTCTTCATTATCCAGTCTCCTCCATTCCCCAGTCATCTCGTGCCGCTTCGGCCCGTATATCTGTCTCAAAACCTTATTTTCAAACACACGTAATTTATGGTCATCTGCAAGGGTCGCCCTAGTTCAGTTTCTAGACTGAACAGAACAATGCGTCTCCCGATACTAAGTGACTTTTTATTTCTTCCGTAACCTTGTTCTTGCTTGTTACATATGATTCCAAGTATTTAAAATTTATTTGCTTTCTCTATGTTCTCATTTTTAATTGTTATTTATCTATTTCCTTCATTGTCACTGTTTCGGCTTGTTATCACTTACTTTGTCTCCTCTACGTTCACCTGTAGACCGATCTTCTTCCAATCTACTACATCTAAGACATCGGTGTTACTTCATAGTTCATCCATATTCTCACCTATTAAATGTACGTCATCCGTGTATACGAACAGTTGGTTAAAGCCATTGAATGTTAGTCCTGGGTTCAATTCCAGTGGCCGACCATCCTGGCTGAGGTTTTCCCAGGATTGTTTTCCTCAGTTATACCAGACAAATGCCGGGATGGCACCTAAAACTTAGGCCCTGAAAGACACCTTCCCGCATCCTTTCCCCTACCCTATTCCGGCCTGAGCCTTAGATTCCTAAAGACCATAAATAAAAAATCAATTCAATGTTATTTCCTTTTTGTCCTCTTTTATTTTAGGATCGCACATTCCAATGCAAAGGGGTGACAAAGCATCGCCTTGTTTCAATCCGTTGAGAAGCTCGAAATTATCTGGCATAAGCGGTCATATGATCAACTGTATTAATCGAATAGATAGTCTCTCAAAGGTACTCCAAACCGCTCCCAAATATGATGGCCCCGACCGACCGACCGACCCCATGAAAGACATGATCAGATGAAACCACCCAGATGTAAAATAACGCATGAGGAGAATACACTGTTCTTTCCTGCTGCCGAGACAAAGTCTAGTGCTTTCCCGTAAATCGGTTTCTCCAACACGTCGCCTGATTTATCTATTTGCATCGGGCAATTGCAGACAGATAAATGTAAGCCGTTGTAGGATTTGATGATACAAGATTGACTAACGACATCAGGTTGGCTGATGTTTCGTGTTCTTGTGGGCATCTTTCGGTCACGGTAGATATAATTCCACCCCAACCTATACTTGTTTCTCTTGAACAGATAGCTCAACATCCAGAAGGAATCTATTATACGAGCATATATTGCTGATTTAGGTCCTAAGAGCTACGGTGACATCCTTTAGCACGACAGAAGCCTTCCTGTTAGCCACGTTGGTCGTTGATCGGTATGTACAGAAGAAAATCCTCGAGAAGTCAGAGTGGCACTCGTAGTAGGAGTGCTCTTACTCGGAACAGGTTTGTTCGTGTTGATGAATTTCACAGGTAGTTTACACGTCACGCCTCCCATGGCCTGAAAAGTCCCCATGTCTAACTAGCCTTGGCTTTGTAGTAAATGTTGTCGATGACAAACTGCACGCAAGCATCGTCGTCTACTGAAAAGGGGGCAGTTTTGACCACTGAAGATTCGAAACTGATGATCTCTTTATAGGATGTTCATACTCTCAGCTTTGATAGCATTACTAACAGATGTCTAGAGCCAAATTGTTGATAAAGATGCACTCCCAGTGCGAGTTGGGTGGTGATAAGAACGAACGCGGTCAAGCAGAGTCGATGGTTGCATGTGCAATGGAGAACCCAAAGCCTAGACGCTATATCCGGTTGGTTACCACAGCAACGGCGGAGGCCACGTCTAAACAAACAGTAAGTTTGATAGCAGTAAGGTAGAAAATCGGTTGTGAAAGTAATGGCTGTTAATATTTTTCGAACTGTGGTTATTATTTCTGTGACGAGCAGAAACTGATTGAAAGAGTGAGAAATGCTGTGGCGTCCAAACATGTACGTTTTCTTACATATGACCGAGATTTTATGGACATACGAGGGAAAGTGCAAGAAAGGACATATGAACAGTAAAT
>JAGDQP010000954.1:109229-136855 GCA_022664845.1 Lepisma saccharinum | reverse complement strand
TATATATATATATATATAATAAATCACAGCCATATTCAATCCACTAGTGGATGAGGCCTCTCCCCGAAGGGAGGAGTTGGTCTACTGCTTCCACGCTGACCAGACGGCTTGGGAGAGGAGGGCCGTAGCTCTCACTGTGATCGCCACTGTATTTTATTCACAGCAGCTCCCCAATTGTCCTCACGATGCTGGGTCAACACCGAAATCGAACCCGGGAAAGCTCGCACTGAAGTCGAGCGCGCTACCGACTAGGCTACGCAGGAGCTCATATATACTGTATATATCATAATCATATTCAGCCGTTTTCTATCCACTGCTGGATGAAGGCCTCCCCCTTTTCTTTCCACATATCTCGGTCTCCTGATATCCTCATCCATGTAGCTCCTGAAAAAAGCTTGATTTCATCTACTCATCTAACGTCTCGGTCGGATCCACAGATTGTTGTTCCACATTTTGATCTTCTAACGTTGAGCGGGCGGTCCTCCGCACACTGAAGTTGTGTCAATTGCCTTACTAGACAACTCTTCTGAAGAAGAAATTTCAGAACCAAGCAGTGTCAAAAATAATAGTGAAGTTCTAACTCCACCTCTTGTAAATATTTTGAGACAATAATGTAAGATTAAACATACTGTACTTCTAAAATTCTCGTATAGATGTATAAATAAAATAGAAATGAAAAGGGTTTAGATGTTCACATTTCAGATATTAAATTGTTAGGCTCTACTATCCGTCTTGACGATATGTAGAACTACTTACTATTTAATCAAATTTTCCCTTCGAAAGAAGGAACAGATAAATATACTTTCCTTTCCTATAATAGATAATCCTTCACACATTATTTTTATTCAAAAGACTGCAATGGGACGAAGTCAGGATGTCAAAATCCCTTAACAATCGGATCAACAATTGAATGAGGGTTTTATTTTCCATTTAAAAGTACCTAGGTTTTATGAAATGATGTAGACTGTTCTAAGCAGTAATTAAACTTACTTTAATTATTACCAATAAGAGCAATAATACCGGGTAATGGAAATTTAAATAAAGAACTTTGTGTTATATACCTGTTACCGAAAACGAAACATGCGTTATACATTTATTATGTTTGTTTCTGCTTTGTTGTACACGTATTTAATAACAGTTGTCTACTCAGCACCGCGAGGCAAATTCTGGAGTTACTTGAATAAAGAAGTAACGGACTTCGTTTGTTTGCTTGAAGTTTAAGGCCCTGTGTAAGAAGCGACGCTATATAAGACGGAATCTACATTTTAAAATGGACTCCGAACCACTGTGTTCTAAGAGTGCCTCCACCGGTAACCGAACCCGGAACCACGCGCAGCAAAGACAAGCGTACTCGCCACTGAGCTAAGTGGAGGTATTAGCGGACTCCGGTCAAGAAAACAAGCAATGACGGCGGTGGCACACGCGATCTGCTGACCACATATTTCCCCCATTCAAATCGTCACACAGTGCTCCAGAACTTGTCGAAACCATGACAAAATTCATTTTTCGCGAACTAAAAAGAAAATTCTTTATTGTGGTTATATGTTCAAAGAGACCCAAGAAGCACATGTGACATGTGTTGAAACTGCTTTCACCTATGATATTACCCAGCAACCCGTGAAACGGGAAGATCTAACTGGATTGTTTTTGTGACTTATTTCCCATGTAGACTAGTAACAGTTTTTGATCATACTATCCTTTTCCTTTGCGTGATTGTTTTGCTGCATATATTATACATCATTATTTAATTTAAAATTTCTTGCGTGTTGCGTCTGTAACAGCTGAGAAAAATCATGTGTTGAACTACAGTGGTGTAGTATCTTGTAAGACGAAGAGAAACAAAGGTAACAAATTCCTGACCGATTTTTATTTTCTACTTCTTCAGTCTTGAAAGAACTTTATTGCGCTGGGTTTGGAAAACCACTCCAAGAATCAAGAAGGAAATGAGATCATAAAAATCGGACTAGTCAGAAATTTGTAACAGTTATGAACTTTCTTCCCTAAAACTTTGAACTCATCAGGTTCGATGTTGTAGGTGCAGCATTGACATTTCGTAGGAAAGTGTTTTAAGGGAAAATGCTTAGACCTATACCATGGTTGTTTGAGATTTAAACAATTTTATTTCACGAAACGGGCAAGAATTGCAATTTGATTTTAGGGCCATAATAGGCGGGTACTAATCTATTAACCTGTGGAAAAATCATGCTGAGCACAGCGGGACTTTTTTTTTACCTCTTTGAAACGTACATGTCTTTTAGGAAATCCGTCGCCTTTGTCTATCTTTGCATCACGAGCTACTATGCCATTGTAATTCGACACATACCTGTAATTAATTTTAAATTGTTACAGACAGTAGAAACGTCAAGTTAATTATTGTGTTTGTGTAATATTTATCGAAAAACAATCACACAACGTTAGAAACAGTGTGACTCAAAATTGTTAATACATGAAAAATAAGTCACAAAAACACAACCACTTAGATCTTCCCTTTTCATAGGATACTTGACACTCCAAAGAAGAGATGAGTCACAATAAAAACACAGGCGCTTTTTTGGTGTTTCAATTATTACTCTTTCAACATGTAACCAAAATATAGTATTTTCTTAACTTTAAAAAAAAAAGTAAAATTTTGTCGTGGTTTCGAAGGGTACTGGACCACTGTGGGCCAGTGCCTTCCGGAACTTCGTGCCAGAGAGTTTTTTTTTTTTAAGAACTAAAACTTTAAGCCATGTTTTAAGCATTGCATTTAACCTGTCCTAAAATATACTAGATCTAATTATATATTGACCACTGGCGATGATTAAGGAGTGGGGTGGAGGGCAGTTGTCTCCGAGTTCTTACCGCTTCATTATTCGTCAAAATGTTCTCATATACAGCGCACACAAACAGAAACAAATTCAAAAAGTATATGATTTCTGGGAAAATAAACGAGAACACACTATCTATTCGCTATTGCGGAGCGAATCCAGGATCAACATGTGTGTGTGTGTGTGTGTATGGGAGGAAGGGGGCGCACAAAGTTGAAAATAGCAAAAGCTCCAACTCTGGGATGAGTTTTATTTTACTTTTGAAATACAAAAAAAAAACAACAAAAAAAAACATTCTGTTAGAGGGGAAGTGATCCTCCCTAGCTCCGTCTGTGCACTATTGTTCCAACTTCCTTAACTAACTTGTGCACTGAACAATTCAATCCTCTAGTGGTGTAAATCTAAAGTTGTGTTAACAGTTCTGTAACTAGCATTTGGCGAAGATTTTTTAAAAAATATTTTTTCACATTTACCTGAAAAAAAAGTGCCCTCTTTCTACACTCTGTTTTCATTATTAATAGCTTTTGCTTAACAATGCTGTCTGTATCGGTGAACCAAAAGAAATTGCTATTGCGGTGAGCGAGGAAAGAAACAAATAGTTTTCAAAGACTCTTGAAAATGCTTTTAAGAAAAGGAGAAATTTGAAGCTGCTTCTGTTATAAGTGAATATATTTAAGCGTAGAAATAACGATGTATCAGAAAGTAGTTTTTTAGGAGGGGGGGTACAAGGCAGTGGCGGCGAATGATCAAATTAGAGGTTATATACATCAATGAACCACTAACACACCCCAAGAATTTCATATTTCTAAATAAAAACATATCGAGGGAAATTGTTCCCTTTCCCCCTTAAACGCCGCTCATGTAACCAGAGATAGCGTGGGTCAAAGAATAAGTGACACACTACCAGCCGTGACCCCACTACCTGCTAGGGCTTTCTTAACTCATACCCTACCTGAATTCAATCTTAAAGCATCATTGACTGTGACTCACGACCCACCTTAACTAATTCGGCTCTCAACCCACTGGAAGTCTCTTTTGGCCCATGACAAATGACCTCAGGATTTAGATATTCCATTTTCTTCTCCATCCAGGGACCACAGGTTCTAGCTTAGAACGTCACTTAAGAAAACTTATTTGACCCACGGCTCCTGACCAGAGATGGAGTGGGTCAGGAAACGTTGGTCAAGTAAATTTCCCTAACTGAAGTTTTAAGATAGACTCTTTGGTTTGTAGATGGAAAGGAAATGGGACTGCGAGGATGCGTTGGTGGGTCGTTGGTCAAGCGTGGGTCATACTATGTATGGCGGTTGAAGATTGAATTATGGTAGGTCGTGGTTTAAGAAAGTTCTGGCAGATGGTGGGTCATCATAAAAGACAATTTTTCATTGTTTCGAATATTTTTTGAACATATTGACTTAATCAAATAATATTTCGGCAAAGAATCGAAAGTACACTTGTCGGGCATCATATATAACGGATACGCATTATATGTAATCATTTTGGGGTTATTTTTTGAAAAATTAAGATTTCTTAACATCTTATAAATGTTTAAAGATTTCAAACTGACGTAAAAAGAAGTGAAATTGTCCGTCAATGATTAATTATAAAGAAAATATTCATTTTTCCTTTTAAAATGCTGAGGCAGAAATCGAACTTACCCGGAAGACCACTAGAGGGGATCAACTTCCATGATGGAAAGCCAGCGTAACAAGAGTAATTAAAAGGAAGAATTACGTTGATAATTTTTGTTTACTAACAGAAGATAATGTTTTATTATGGACCACTAGAACTTTTGAATTTGGTTGGAATTGATGAAGATATTATACTTAGAAGCTCGCCACATGCTTCAAGTTATTGTACTGGTTATATAGTACTGTGAGAGTTGGTGTCGAACAGCTAGAAGGAAAGGAACATAACCCTGAGTACATATATATTACCTTGTTTAAGTATTTGTATATCTGTGAAGTTAGAAAATTATCCACTGGCTGCTGACAAGCGCCTGGGATATTGTTTTTCAGCTCTAGCGATATCGCGTTGCTAAGTAGTAGGGCCACTACGTGCATAAGTTGTAGATTGGGGTACACTAATCACTCGAGAGAACTTACCGGCTAGTGACATAATTTTAGATTGAAGTTGTTCCTGTGGGATAAGGGCTACAAATGTTAGGGATACGTACCTTCTGCGCTATAACGTTCAAACCAGTTGCACGAAGAGAGCCTGGAAAGAATACGGAAAGTATTCAGCAGCTCCTATATGTGGTTATAAGCCTATGCGTGAAGAAAACCATCGCTGTTGCTTGCGTAAAATCCATTTTAGTGAGGATTTGTATGCCAGAAAACGGGAATACATTTTTGCTCGAGGTTTGTTTCCTGCTGTACCCAAGCCTCTCAACTTTATATCTTCGAAATTTGACGTCAGAAGATTGGTGGATATGCGTTAAGTGTCCCGGATATGTTTCAGGCATAAGGAACAATACATTTAGATTTTCATAATAAGAACAAGCTCTTATCTGCTAAAACAGGATGTAAACTTTTTCATCCGAAACTGCCATAATCAAACACAAACCACACTTCCAAAACGTAGAGTGGGCCATTCTCCTTCTACACACTTCTTCAAATTAAGTTACCTATATGACTCACTTATAGCACGTGCCGCCTACTTTACTATTCGCTCGTCAGATGGCGTCATTGCAACGGTCATCGCACATACGACATTACTTATGAGATAACCCAGTATAATATTGTTCCTCCATAGAATATATAAAATAGAACTGACAATATTGATGGTAAGGTTCCATTGTCATAAAAAAAGCTTAGATTATAAACATAATAGATGAATACTAATTTCATTTGTTTCCTAACTCATTAATCAACCTAACAATCTCCTGAAGATAGACAGTTTAGTTAGAGAGAAAAATAAGGTTTGTTTCTGCTGTCATAAAAGACAGGTTAGGATTTTTTTAAAAATGTTTATGTCTTTAGCCATCTTTGGATCAGACCGAGATAGGGTATGAGAAGTGCGAACACAGAAGCCGATATCTTAGTTAAGGTACCATGCGTTCCTGTGGTGAAACTGAAGGCAAATGGGAAACCTCAGTCAGAACTGTCGCCACAAGGATTCGAACGCACGAATTAGGAAAATACACTTTGGTTGTTTGTCGTATACAAAATTCTACCGTAAATTACGCCTTCCTGCATATAGAGTGCTTCAACACAAAGTACCTGTTGCATATTGGCTGGAGTATAGATAACTTCCACCCCCTATATGTAGCATTGACTGAAAATTAATATTGATGTGTACAAAGTCAAACATACGAATAAATAATATTACTAATATAAGCAATCATGTATTGTCTGAATGTTTCTAATATAATTTAACCTAACTTTAAATTACATCAAGTCAGTTATATACGAGGGGTCGCCCAGGTCAAATGTATGGCGTTTGACGCTCCCTCTAAGTAGCCCTTAATGTTTCTTGTTAAATATTTTTTCGTTTCTAGGTTTCAATAGCGGTTTCTATTTTTCCTTCTAAAGTGGCGCCCGTAGGCCCGGACCTAGTGAGCCTAGTTGTAAATCTGGCCCTGACTCTAAACATTGATGAGGATGAACATGAACCGGACATGCCATTTGATGATGATCGCGTTTTCGAAGAAGCAACAACTTCGAAATCTCTCATGGAATCACCTACCGAAACATCAACCACAGAAGATTTATCCGGAGCGGAATGGTCAGCATCACCGAAGAGGATAAAGAAAGAAAACATACTCTACAGTGTATCACAGAAAAATACAATTCTCAATGTGTGGCTTGACGTAAAACGAGGTCAGAAGGGGCAAACGTTTCCTCATCGCAGGTATGATTACATGAAGAGAAAGTTTCGAGACAGATGTCCAGCACTCTCTAATTAATTGGAATGAAAAGAGCAATTAGATAGTGTTCTTAAAGACGAATAAGGGAAAATATAGTGACATTTCAGCGTATGTTCTGGAGAAATTTTACACCAGACGAGAGCAACATTATTCAGCACATGAGAAGGGCTTGCAAATGTGGGCAATGGAGAAAGCCAAGGAACTGGTACGTGCTGATTTTCGAGCAGGTTCATTCTGGCTGCAGAAATTCAAATTGCATCATAACATCTTTAGTCGTAAGTTCCTACAGTTGTCACGGAGAAATCGTCCGTCCAAGAAGACGTTATCCACGAACGAATTGTAGAGTGGAGAGCTGCAACAACAAATCATACTTATGAGAATATTAATGCTAACTTATAACAATGCTAATATATGGAATGCAGATGAAACTGGCTTTGCAAAAGAAATGGCTAGCGGACGCACTTTAGCTAGACGTGGTTGACACATCGTCTCTGGTTTGGTTCAATAAGCACATGCCACCACCCATTCCTAAACAGTTATTATAACGTGCTGGCGTTCTTGCCCATGAATTTTTCATAATCTTACAGGAATCAACAGATTTAAGTCAATGTGTCCAAGTTGACATGTTCACAGCTCCAAACCTGTACGTTATATGGAATACATCTGAAAAAATGACTAAAAGCGCGTACCGAACATTTTTAAGAGAAGTCGTGCTGCTACAAATGAATGGTGACAAAAATTTACTATTGCTTGATTCATATGGTGTTCATAAAGACATGACTGTACTGACAAACTTATAGCAGGAACGCGGCTAAGAGGATGACAAGTTAAGAATACACCACTGAATAAATCACAGGAAAATGTCAACACAATCACGGGATGTTTATTACTTCAGTACTTAATGAATATGGGCCAGACGAATATCAGACGTGGAAGAGAACATCCCGACACAGTGCTGTACCAACGTGACAATTTTCTCAAATTACAATCACTGTTACACAACCAGCTTTGTTCTCCAAGATTCCACAATACCCATCGCCGGCCGGTCCCCTGCTGTAGGCCAACGGCTCGAAGGTCCCGGGTTCGAGTCCCGACAGTGGCATGGGTGTGAATTTTAATAGCTAAGGGGCAAATCGTGACGGGCAAAGTTACTAGACTGGCCCATATAAAAATAAAGTTTATCAAAGGTTTTTTTCACGATACCCATCAATATGCGTGGAAGAAATCTTGACTCGTGGATCGTGATATCTGCCCCTTCGTTAAAGTTGGCGAATTCTGCTTTCACAAAAACTCTCCAGGTGCAACTAGATGACTGCATAATGTCTGCCATTATTCGATGTGCTTGGTGTGTGAGTGACTTGTGTGTTGAGCACTTTCTCGTCAATTTTCATTATTACGACTACTATGTTTCTAATTAGTCTGGTAAAATGCATTTCTGAGAATCCAAACTGATTCTTCTCATCCTTATCTAATTTAAACAGTTCTCAAATATTTCTGCTTCTGCTATTGTTATTGTCCTTCACACGTGTGACTAATCGTGCATTTGACTAATTTGCTACAATAATTTGACTTCAGCGTAACATGTAAAATCTGTATGTCTTACTTGGGATGTTATATGTGTGCGAAACGTGTGTATTGACTCGTAAAGGAAATCACAAAGTAAAAGTTCCACGAACAACAATTGAGATGCATGCTAGGAATAACTAGGAGGGAACAAATTGCTTCTATCTCATAGGCACAGGATGTTATAACGAATGCAGACAAAATGGAATGGAGATGAGACAATAAAAAAACCTTTAGGAAATGACGGAAGAAACGAATCGAGTAAGAAGACAATTCTTCATAAGCAGCCACCTATTCAATACGCACTAGCGTACATTAGATTTTCCTGACCTGATTTTTTTTTAAAAAGGTACGGCTGTTAAGAAATCTCGGAGCCAACAAACTCATACCAATGTGCCATTCCATTATGTCTTACAAATATAAACTTATGGTATCATAGACTTCACCATTGCATTTCTCTTAAAAGTCTAACCCAGTGAGCGAGATACAAGATGGCCGACTTCAAGATGGTGGCCATGACAAGCACACCTTTTAATAGATGTCTACTTCCTCCCGGTCTATTAATGTGTTTTTGTTTTCCATCCCTTTACCCGTTTTACAAATGCACTGAAATATTCAGAACTTGAAACACAATGTTATAGCTTATTCTGATCAATCAGGGTTTCTGCCACTGTGCCCGTATTTATGAACGGAAGCACTTTAAATTTTGCTTACGCTCGTTTCTTGATATTCTCCACCTCTCTGCCAAGTTTGGTCAACAAAGTCGATTTCGAATTCGTAAGGGTGGACTAAGTGAAAAAATTTCTTATTTGTCATTATCGATCTGTGCTGATTCGTGAGAGGAGATGATTTAATTAATTAATTTACCAAATGTACTGTATGCAATTATAAATTCAACGCAATTAGCAATGATTGTGATTGTTTCCGCGATAAACTCAGACAGAGACAATGAGCAAAATACTGCATGGCACCGTACAGTACCCTACATTACTATAAAAATGTGTTATTACAAGTTCTTGTAAGAGATCCACAATAATTTAGAAAATATAATTTCTTTTTACTATATTTGCAAGTTCTAAACATCGAAATAAATTCTAAGTGTTCGAAATTAAGAACCTGGCACATTATCGTTCCACAGAGAATAACCCCATTCGATTGCAAGTAGCATTACGTTCATGACCACAAATGTAATAACAAGCACTAAAAGAAAAAAGATTAGCCAATGATAACTACCGTATTGGAAAAACATAAATGGCGAGTGAATGTGTTTCGGTTTGCTTGCAAATATTTCTTTTCAATGAAGGTGCGAGTGGCAATGAACTACGTACGCTTGCGGCGTGAGTGGTCCCGGCTTAATAGCCAGTGGAGACACAAGAAACGAAAATTTTCGTCGAATCTCACGAGATCGAGCTCACGGATACACAAGAACTGAATTTTTTTACCAGTCTGTGTGAACCTTACAAGGCAATGGCGCTTCGGAAAATAAACGTGTGGATGCAACTCCTTTAAATTGTGTATTGTACTTTGAATTTTAAAATTTACTTTTAAGGCCTTTAGGCAACTTTAGCTCAGACCGGATATATGATGATGGTATAATTGGTGGAATGAAGAAAGTGTGAGGAAACGGGAGAACCCACGCACGTGTTGTTTGTCCACCACAAAACCCACATGGCACTAACAAGGTTTAATCCGACGACCCCCAAACGCCATAGGCGAGCGCTCTACCCGTTGAGCCACAGGGACCCCTTGGATTGTACTAAATTGTATATTAAAACAACGTTATTGTTGGTATATTATTCTTTTAGAAACAAAAATATTTCCAGTGGTAGTTGCCAAAAATATAATCCTTTTGCCCATTCTGAAGCGGTTGGCGGATTCAGAGAGGGGCGGGTGGGCAACCCCATCAAGAGAGAATAATTTTATACCATTATTTCAACAATTTACACTGAGAAAAACGCTTACATTCCCAATAATGTAAATGTAACATTTGCAGTATTACGTAAGTTGCGTACGTTAATACGTACGGAACATACGTAATACGTAAGTAACCCACGTTCAATGAAATTGGCGATTAGTGGTGAGTGCATTACAAGTAATGCCAAGTGGAAAAAGTCTTTATTACGTATGTTTCCTACGTCTTCCTGTTGTTTCTCCATGCCACAATTTTTTGCAGGACTGAATATCCTGCAGACATGTAAAATGAATAAAGTGACGTCATATAGGAACACAGGCAAGCAGGATGGAACCTCCTGCCAAGAATGAAAGAAGAAGAAGTCAGTATATACATTACAGACGATACTTTTCTACGTAATAGCAGGAGCCGCCTGCAGTAACACTATAATGATGTACACTGCTTGTATCAATGTTGGGAACGTTTGCATGCAAGTACAGCAGGAGACACAGTCTAGCAGGAGAAGGTTAAGGGCGTTGCGAAATGTTAAATATGTTGCAAGTTGTTGCGGTGTACTACAAGTAGCTCGCGAGATAGCAGCACAGTTTTGTTTATAACCAAAGGCTAAAACTATAATTATTGTGCATGGGAGATCTGTTTTAAAGCAAACACAAAAGGGAACGCGATTAATATTATTAGCATATGCGATAATTTAAAGATTTCTTAATGCATTTATGTTACTGCTCATATCTAAAAGCCAAATGTGCGCAGTCAGTTATTGTAGAATAGTTTATAAGATAAGAAGTTATATTATCAATTCAGATACTAACATTATTCGGATTTAACGTCTGGTTTATGAAAGAATAAAATACTTAAATTTCGAATATTTGCAGTTTACTTCTCGGGGCATTATGCTCTAGAATGAAGTTATTAATTTCAACGTATGGAAAAGCATGACCTTCCGATACAGGTGCATCATCCATTCTTTCCGTCTGATACATCTATACAGTCTGGAAGTAACTCGTGTACACGATGTACGGACCGTTCTGCCAGGCAGGAGGGAACCTACAACCACGACAGCTGGACGGCCTGTACGTAAGGAGCAGCCCTCATTACGAGCCTGGATTTCCCTACAGGCAGGCAGGACGGTGGCTACGTACTGGCATGTGAGTGCAAATAACTTCATGACGTCATTAAAAATGACGTCATGAACTGCCGTCTGCAATTAGCATGCCAGGCAGGAGCAAACAGCAGTTAACAGTACACATGCTCGGTAATGCTGTTTGCTACGTACGTCATACTATCATTATTGCAGGAGGGAACCTACGGATTTAAGGAGGTTACGTCCTTAAATCCTAGGAAAATTTTTCTCCGTGTATCTACGAAAAAGCTTCGATTTGTTTCCAGAGAAATCTAATTTACTTAGAAATAATTTTTTTTAGGAATTTAGGTGTCATATCCCATGATAAAACTTAGCAAAGTGGCGGGAGTTATAATAATGTACAAATAAAAAAAATAGCGGGAAAATATCAAAAATGTCCTTCCTTTATTACACTCTTCAAGAAAAACCTAGATCCGTCACTGGGCAGATATCCGAATGAGACAGGGTGAAAACAGATTTCAAATTTTCTTTTAATGTATTTTTTCCACTAAATAATATAAAACTGCAGAGAGCAATTTATTCATTAAAAGGAGAAATGTCACGTGATTAACTTCATTAGTCGTCAGCGTGAGATACCCTTCAAAAAGTGCAGACTACTTAGCCTCAGTAGCTTTCGTTTGTGTTTGCAAAAGTCCTTGTTATTAATGCTTGAACGTGACTACGGCATATCTCCCAGCATTTGAGGTACTCTCGTTTCAAATGCAAACGAGAAACGTTGGGAGAGAAGGGAATTCAGAAAGGATTGAAAAAATATCTTGAAAATGGAAAATCCTAGGTGACGGTGATACCGACCTCTCTAGATTAATTTAATTTATTCATCCCCTCGAATTGAGTAATTGTAGTTTCACAGATGAAGGTTTAATGGTAATTTTAGAAGCAATGACGAGGATTTGTTTATTTCTTCCTTTTCCTTGGTAAGCTACTGTCTTCGGAGAAAGGACTTAAATGATATATTGTTGTCTTAGTTTGTCGTTAAATCAATCAAGTGGTGACAGTGCACTTAAGGTAAAATGAAGCGGAAGTTCATGTTAGTTTTCAGTGAATTTGTGTATCGAGAAGTTGTCTAGTTAAATAATTGTCAGCTTGGATGCTCGTCTTACAAGGAGACTTACGGAAGTGTAACTCACCGATTTTAATGAAACTTTGGATACTTGTAGAACAGTAATAATCGAAACATAGAAAATTAATCGACAAGCATTTCTTTTATTTCGACAATGGTGCGGGTTTAAGAGTAGAAACCACCCTGTGAACGTTAGGGGTGGTCTCCAAGCATAGACAGAAAACAATCATTTAATGTAGAAGAAACAATACTGACAGCTGATTCAGAATCGGACGTCAAAAGTATAAAATTCAAAATGGCGGATCCAATATGGTGATTACAATTACAAAACGTCGTCTGGTTTGAAATGCTCTGTAGCTAGCCAAGAGCAATTATAGTTGGCAGGGGTTTCTGCGAGAAGGTGGCAGACCGATCTGAAACCCCTTCCTGTACTGATGTTAACAGGATGCTTGATTAAAGTGAGTCTCGTCACCTTTCACTAGTAAAGTGCTTATTTATAGTGAGTCCCTTCGCCTCTCACTATGTCATAACTTCATCCTCAGTTGTTATAATTATTAATTTCTAGCGAAAACGTTTTACAGTAATGTTATTCTGTAAAAAAGTGTGTGATGCATAAACATTGTTTACACCACGCACACCTTATTACGGCAGTAACTGTGCACAAATCGCAAAATGATGAACAATCTTTGAAACAAAATGTTACGGGATTTTCAAACTCAGGTGCTTTTTCTCCCAAATAACCTCTTTTGTACCACGCATACCTAATAAGATTTGCAAATCTGGGCGACGAAAACTGATTATGAATCAGTGAGTGGATCTTAATTATCTTTGTCTTTTATTACAATCATCAACCAGTCGCTGGTTAGACTTAATCGGTCGTTATATAATCTAGTCGAAATTTTGATTCTTCTTTCAGCGTCACTATTCCATTCAACAATCCATTTTAACGCTAAGAAAGTGATGGCAAAAATTTCGGGCATCAGAGTTAAAGTAGGAATAAATTGTATTATCAGAATTAAACCTACCTTTCCAATTTAGCGCCTATTGCGTTATTCAAGGTTTAACACGGGACCCAAATATACTATAAATCACTATAAATAAGCCCCCCAACTAGTGAGAGCCGACGGGACTCACTATAAGTGAGCGCCGCGAATAGTGAGAGGTGACGAGACTTACTTTAATCAAGCATCCCGTTAACATCAGTACAGAAAGGGGTTTCAAATCGGTCTGTCACCTTCTCGCAATAACCTCTGCCAACTATAATTGTTCTTGGCTAGTTACAGAGCATTTCAAACCAGACAACTTTTTAAAATTTTAATCACCATATTTTATCCGCCATTTTGAATTTTGTACTTTTGACGTCCAATTGTGAATCAGCTGTCATAACCTCCCCCCACTGGCAGTATTATTTCTTCTACATTAAATGATTGTTTTCTGTCTATGCTTGGAGACCACCCTAACGTTCACAGTGTGGTTTCTACCCTTAAACCGCACCATTGCCGAATTAAAAAAAAATCCCTTTCGGTAGGCCTACAGGCTGAGGTAGATCTCGAAGTTTTTTTTATTATTTTCAAAAATTTAAATCTCCCCTTATATGAGAGCTATCGAAAAACTATTTATTGATTTGCAGATTATTCATCAAGAGCTGTTCAACGATACCCCACAAGACGTGTATATATATATGTACTCGCTTTATTTCGCTGGGAGCGCTGTCCCCAACCTCGTAGGGGGTTCGCCCCCAACTTCAATGGTTTTGAGAGGATGCGCCTCCTTTATCTTTACCAAAATCTCCCTGCAGCACTACACCACCACGGAGTTCATCTGCACCCCCCCACGGGGGGCTGCGCCCCCAAAAGGAAGGTTTGCCCCATTTATTGTAACCTACTCTTGGTCATACACCTTCAAAGAAAATTTCGTTTCTCTACCTTCAATGATTTGGAAATTTGGTTTTTGGGGTGGCCATTTTGGATCCAAGTTGACGACTTTTTGAAAGTTTTCTTATATTGTCGTGACCTACTTGTGATGGAACAACTTCAAGTAAAATTTCATTTATCCAGCTCAAACGGTGTGCAAAATGGGATTTTGGGCGGTCATGTTGGATCCAAGATGGCGACTTTTCCCAAATGTTGTTATATTCCGCTAAACTACTCGTGATAATGCACCTTTATACCAAATTTCGTATCTCTAGCTCAAACGGTGTGGAAAATGTTTTTATAGATCTGCCATTTTGGATCCAAGATGGCGTCTTTGGATACATCATGTAATATTTTAGTAACATACAAATGATAATGTATAGTGTTACCAAGTTTGATATTTCTAGCTGCAGCCGTTTAGACTGTGTATTCTATACAACAATGGGTTCAGAGGCCATTTTGAATCCAAGGAGACTTTTTCACCATTTCGTAATATTTTTTGAACTACTAGTGACAATACACCTTTGTGCCAAATTTCGTATCTCTGCTCAAACGATATGGAAAATAGATTTCTTACTTCCGCCATTTTGGATCCAAGATGGCGTCTTTGAACTCATTAGGTAACATTTTCGTAATCAAAATGTGATGTTGTACCTTTATGCCAAATTTGATTTCAATAGCCCCAGCGGTTTAGGCTGTGTATTCTATACAACAATGGGTTCGGCGGCCATTTTATATCCAAGATGGCGACCGATTTTGCTCATTAACGAACTTAACCGAGCTATTAAGCCTAGAAACAACATATAAAAATTTGGTTCAAACATCTTCAAAATTATGGCCGCTAGCGTGTTAATATATAAATATATATATATAAATATATACTTTCATATCGTATCGATCTCAATAGGTATATTTTCTTCGAAATCTACCTAAAAATACGTGTCAATTATTTTTCGATGTTCTACAAGTATGCAAAGTTTCATTAAAATTGGCGAGTTACACTTCCGTAAGTCTCCTTGTTCGTCTTTCTTCAGTATACTCATATGTCACTCGAATTATTTCAGTAAAGATTATCTTCAATTGCTGAAAATCACAATTATTATTTACTGCTTCATGTAAACAAAAATACCCATGTTTTTCCTGATTCGTATAGGTCACATTCACTTCTGAACACCCTCAAGTAAAATTGAATCTATAAATATGACAGCATTGGAATATTTAGCATTATCCCAGGTTAATGAATACAAAGTAATGATCTTATATTTCGGGAAAAATACATTTTGTAATGATGATATTGTTATAGCTTAACCTATATGATTATTTAGAGTCATTAACATTCAACAAGAAGAGCAAAATTAAGTCTTATTAGAGAGAACTACGAAGCGATTAAATTAGAACAAGACACTGTAAGATATACTAAAGATATGTTTGTTATAAACCATTCACGTGAATAAGAAACATTCTCTTTGGCTGAATACAGCATCTCCTGATACTTAAAGTGAATTCATATCCTCAATATTGTTTATATAAACCAAATAGATTAATTAGATCTTCATGCCATCATGAACAGGTAGCGAAACAATCAGTTCCTACGTTTATTTAATGCTTTCAAATTACACAATTCATTTCTTGCAATAGCTTTGTCGAAGAAAGATGCTTTAAAAAAAATCGAAATATCTTTGGACATTGCAAAAATTGTCAGTATTTTCTGGAAAATTCTAACGGGCTATTGAAGCACTTCATTACCCTCCATAACACGCTCTATCCGAAATTCTAAACACGTTTTGAAGATTTCAGAATATTCTAGAATCTTCAGTAGCTACACATATGTTGAAAATGCCTGGATTAAACGTTACTACCTATTATATTTATGTTTGTATGGAGTAAGTAATAATAATCATATTTCAAAGACTTTATTTATCATTTGTCAGTATGGTCGTCTATATGAATCAAATCAGAGTTCCATTCAAGATTAAAGCGAAATCAATAGTAATTGACATGAGAATTTGCCTATTGTTGTCCATTGTCTTCTACAATAAAATCGAATTAATATTTCTCAAACTTTATCTACTAACGCTACACCTCTCTTCCGGGTTGAATCCAAGGCATCCCTTCTCACACATCCGTCTCAACAATTCTTATTGGTTTAACTATGTCTTTAACTCTTTAAATTCCATCTGGTTTTCAATCACAAGCCTTATATCCTTTTCAATTTCCTTTCCTTTCCTTTCCTTTCCTTTCCTTTCCTTTCCTTTCCTTTCCAACCATTCTTACCAAATTAAGTTATCTATCATTCTTGAATGCTGAAGAAATTTCCCATATCAAATATACTTTTTAAACTCCTTAGTAGTAGTTCTAGTCATTTTTATCTTCCTCTTTCGGCTCAACCGACTGATTACAATTATTTAGACCTATTTTTGCTTCAGACTTCTATTCAAATGATTGGTTACTATTCTTTGAATAATCACTATCTTCCTTCACTCTTGCACTTAATGTACGGTATATTAATTTTTGAAAGTTTTCTTGCTTGTCTTCGAATATGATTTTGGTTTTTCATATTTAATTGAGCCAAACTATTATGCGACCTTTCCAAACTATTATGCATGTCTTCAACAAAAGTATTTGATGTTTTTCTTTCCAGGAATCTTTGTTCTTCAAACAATCTTCGTCTCCAATCCCCGAACAAAATATCCATTCCCGAGCGACCCAAAATGCTAATTGTAATTCCCTGGAAGTGACCTGTGACTGGAAGTGTCATAGGGAACTTTTGTTTACATACTATCGCCATTGATACCATGCCTTCCACTATCAAGATAAATGCTCTGCCAAGGTGTGTAAAGTCATCTCACACTTTTCCATTTGATGTTCTACTTTCAGTCTTTGAATTGTATCTGTCTATAATGTTGTAGCAAGCAGCAATACTTTCCTTCTTTCTTGTTATGCGCATTTTTGATTCTTTAACACTTTGACCATCGATGCACTATTAAATTTGTATCTCCCAATAAGTGTAACATGTCGCCTCAGAAAAATGTATATAATACGAAATCTATGTCGTAGTTGAAAACACTTCACATTAACGCACTATTGACGAAATTAAATGTTCGTCGAAATATAGTTTCAAATTCAATCTGTTTACAAGATGCACCATTAGTTTGTGTCATTCAATTACTTTTTAATTATATATTTTTTGACATAACATGAGTAAGAAACACATTAAACAAAATCTATACCATAGTTGAAAATAACCTATTGAATACACGTTGTATTAACGTCTTATCAACGCAATGACATCTTTGTTGGAATATAGTTTTAAAATAAACTTTTTTTGGTACTGCTCGATTATAATCACTTTACGGACCTTGTGCTCTCCATTGTTTCATGCAATTTCATATTTTATCCATTCTAGGCTTCAGATTCAATACGCTAAGTTAACTAAGGTTAGGTTTTGTTTTGTTTGACTGCTTCAAATACGAAAAAGGTAAGGAGTACAAGGATCATGAAGTGATTACAATGGAGCAGCTCCCGTCTTTTTTCAACCGATAACGGTTAATCAATGAAATGAACTTAAAATCTACGTTGAAAACACGTGTGTGTGCTATTGGGGATGTTCAAGGGAAGTTTCTGTCATAAGTCAATTGTGAACTGTATTGTGTGATCTGAGGCTCTGTTGGATGTTATTGTAGTGTTTTGTGAGTCAATCTTGTGGATATTGGTAACTGAATAACGTGTAAGATGACTTCAAATAATTCCAGAAAGAGTGACTATAAGGAAAGTGGCGGAGATGATGAAGTAGCATGAACAATAGATAGCGTGGTAGTAGTAGTTTATCCTAACATATAAGCGCAGTAGGATTCAGGGATAACCGAGCAAATAATTTTGTACCCGCACCAACGGGTCGGCACATTAGCTTTAGAATAGATAGATACATAGATAAGGTGGGGGACTGTTGCAAGGGAATATACAGCATAAATTGTAAACTTGATGTTCAACATTCTATAGAACTACTTTTTTTTATATGTAATAAAAAGTAACCTAATGTTTAATATCTGCTTACATTTACTTAACAGCTTCTTTGAATCGGTTAGAAAATTATGTAATTGAATACTTGAAATATTTCAGTGCAAAAATTTTACGAAATCTCGCTTGTTTACAGTTTAACTATATCCGGATCCGGTACTTAAGAATCGGGTAATCACAATTGTGGTAATACATGGACATAGTATAGTGACGTAGGAGGTGTCGGTCGGCTTTACATATAAACTATGTCTCTCAAAAACTATAATTAAGCAATGTTCGCGAAAGTGGAAGTATATACAGAAGGGGACTTTCCTGTATTAGCTCTCTCTATATATATTACAAAATCCAGTCTACTCAATCAACCTCGCACATTTATGTAGTGTTTGTGTGGGGGGAGGATGAGAGAAGGAAAGGAAGAGAGAGAGAGAGGGGGAAAGGAAGAAAGAGAGAGAGAGAGAGAGAGAGAGAGAGAGAGAGTGTGTAAAATGATGTGATGCCAGCGTAATTACACAATAAATATCGTAATATAATATTACAAAAAAAAATGTCAACATCTTTTATTAGCGACATTATCTGTACCTTATGAAAACTGTATTTTCCTCATAAATACGAGTAATCCTGCTCGTAATACCCGTAAAAGTCTTTTAGGGAAAGGTCATTGAATTTGTCTTTCATAATACCCGACTAAAACAACATTTCAGACAACCCTGCCTAATAGCTTTAGCGATGTTCCGTATTGTTATTGGGGATATAGATAAGAGACTAAGGTACGTGATTGTGTGGACATGATAAGGATTAACTGCTGGTGTAATACTGATAAAGCCTTTATATAAACCGTAATATACATGATATATCCTTTAATGTATTACACAAACAACAATGTTATTATTCAGTTACATCTATGTATCACGAACATGAGGTGTGGGCGGATTTTTGTTTTATAAAAGAACAAGTTTCTTCATTAAACATACACGAATAACATAAATTCGTATTATTGAAGTACACTTATTAAATGTTATTAACAAGGAAACGAAAAAAACACGTTTCTATTCTTAAACTTTTAAACAGTCAAACGCATACAAAATATATAAATCGCTAACCATCGGAGGTAAGCTTGTTCGATATGCAGTATTGGTTCAACTTTCAATGTTTGCCTAATAGTTTGACTCCTAATTCTATCCTTTTTCCCTGTAACTCTTCTAAAAAATTCATTTCTGCTGCCTGTAGTTTTTGTTTCTGTCTCTTACTTACCCATGACTCACAAATACATAGGTAAATATATAGGTATAGTTCGTCAGCCAAACCTGAAAATTGAGTGGAACCTTCCATTGTGTCCTAAGTTACTTTGTATATACGTTTTTATTTTCAGTACATGATGCTAATGCATAATCAGCTGGGTGACATTTTGTCATTGTTGAGCATTTTTGTACATGACGTCATAAGTGACGTCACAATGTTTCCGTGTTTTATTTGTATACTATAAGACAAATAATCCTGATTATTCTGAAAACTACCCAACCGATTCTTATGCTGTAAATAGCATCTGAAAAAGCGTAAAATTCTTTGCTTATATAATTATGACCTTACGTTTATTTTCACTATAGTACAGTGGCGTCACTGTTACTATGAATCAATTCTGTGCTAAAAGACATACTAGCCTACAACATTGGTTATATTCAAAACTAATCAACCGATTAGGTTCTAAATTCGCAACTTATTTTACTGGGTTAATAATAATAACGTTAATAATAATAATGCTAATAATAATAATAATGATAGTAACATGTAATGTGACCCTGTTGAGGAGGAGTCATTCCATGTCAAATTGATAATCTTTACCACAGATGAATGACATCAATAGTAACATCAGTCTGTAATTATTATTAAGTTTTTCTTTTGAGGTAATTAGCGAATAGAAAATGTTATTTTCTTACATATTCCTTATGTGTGTTTATTTTTCATTCACAAATTCGCCTTCCATAAAGCCTTCAAGTTTATGATATGAAATGGTAGACTTGGCTAAGAGTGCTTTTTTCTTCGAAATTTAACTGGCCTACAAAGAAGGGAGCACTTTTAACCAGTGGTAGCGTCAGAAAACGGACAATCATCAACGGCAGCAAAGTTTATGGATATAGAAAATTAAATGAACTTAAAGATAAACTGGAGGAAACCCCTAACCTGACCTTGAAATATCACAAGAGTTGTGTTTCAACATATACATCTAAGACACAGCTATATCGGCATCAGAAAAGAGCAAATACAGATGTGCCACTGTGTGTATCATCAAAGAAAGCTAGAAGATCCTGTGGAGAAGACTTCAACTTCAAACTTCAGTGTATCTTTTGTGAAGAAACCTGTAATATTGAAAAAGACACCAAAAAATCCATCACGCTGGCAATCTTCATACGTTTTACAACACCATTGCCACAAAAGCCTAAAAGAAGTCATTCTGGATACATGTTCTCTGATAAAAGACAAACGGGCCAGCTCTGTTCAAAGAAGAATTATGGGAGCACTGAGTGACTTGCGTGCAGCTGAAGCGCGTCTCTAAGAAATGTCCCTAAAAAATTGGGTACTCTTTTGAAACTCCCCGGATTGTTCAAAACATTAAAGGTTAAATTAGGTTGGGTTAGCTTAACTGATATTAGTTTAAGGCATTTTAACTGGGTTTAACGACTTTAGTCTTTCGAAATCAGACCCGAAATAATGTACTGAACATGGTGATGTCTCGTTCGGGAGAGTATCCAAAGTTTCGCCAAACGAACATCTAGCATATCTAGGGGAAAAACAATTACAAATTAATTATAGCTTTTTCTTTAAGCCTATTATCTTACACTATAAACTTCTAATGGAAAACATAAGGGGAATCAGTCTATTTAAGCTGAAATGATTAAGGTAACGTCATTATTGCTGTTTCAATCAGGTGCAGAGTTTTAACATTTGGTTAACATTTTAAAATTTTCTCAGAATTTACAGAAAATATTACAAACATGTGTGACGAGTAAATGTAGTCATTTGTCTCAGTCCCGTGCAACACACGGTTAATAACTTTGGTACAATATTGTTAAAATATTCACCTAGATATATTTACTCTATGACCATGAATCTTACATACCACGCATTGAAAGCAAACTTTTAAGTTCATTTTTACGGATTTGTAGCCATGTCACGTGTCACTCGGAGAATCGCCCTTGTCAGAAAGTTTTCATTATTTCAGTAATTTAATCACTTAAGGCCAGCTTATGCCATTGTTAATACATTAGTAATTATCTATTAACAACTGAAACTATAAGTAAGTGGTTTCCATTTATATACACCAATTTTGTCTAATGTCCTGTGCAATACACGTGTCTCGCGGGACACTTTTTAAATATCTTATAAAATTAAAAATGTTGAAGAGAAAATAAGGAAATTTTAATTTCGTCTTCCTCAGTTCGATTTAGCTTTGGCTTTGAAGTTTTAATAAATAATATTAACTCGTTTAGTTTTTAAATTAAAAATTTAATCTTTCGTGTATTTCACGGGAAAGGTGAACATGGGAGGAGTAATTTGAGAATTGCTTGACATCTATATAGAATTTTTTTCTCTTTCAAGGGTTTGACAAATTAATTTTTAAGGTATCCATAACTTTAAGTTATTTAGATAGATAAACTAGGTTGACCATTACAATTATCACTTAAAAATGAAGTAGAACGTCCCACTTGTCTGTAATGAAAACTTGCTTGTGTTTGAAGCCTCGTTTCATAAAAAATACTTAAAAAATACCCAATAAAATTTCTATATATTTTTACACGAAAAACGATGTTTTGATTGATTTACCTCAGCTTAAAAAGTATCAAAATGAGACCACTTTATAGAGAATCGCCCAAGAGATAAAAAGATTTACCCATTTGTCGTTCATAAAACAGATAAAAATAAATTAAATACGCACTATGGCGTACGCCCATCCCGATTGAGTATGATTTAAGCTGTTTTATGGTAGAAAAACTATATTTTCTTTCTTGAGTTTGCAAAAACAAGATCTAAGTATGTCACATCTGAATAGGAAAGGTTTGATTAGCCGATATACAGCCTAAACGGTTGAAGCGAGAAATACGAAATTTGTTTTGAAGGTACGTACATCATCACTAGCAGATTAAGCAAAAGGTACAAAATTTTGAAAAACTCGCCATCTTGGATCCAAAATTGCCGCAAAACCCATGTTGTATAGGATACACAGGCCAAACTGCTGGAGCTAGAAACAGCAAATTTGGTATAACTATATATCATCACCAGTAGGTTACGAAAATATAACAAAAATATCTCCAAAAGCGCCATCTTGGATCCAAAATGGCGGACCCCAAAAATTCATTTTCCACACCGTTTGAGCTAGAGATACGAAATTTAGCATAAAGGTTTGTTACGAGGGGTAGTTGAGGAAAATATTACAATATTTTGAAGAAAATATTACAATATTTTGAAACAGTCGCTATCTTGGATTCAAAATTGTTGCCAAAAAGCCATTTTCGACACCGTTCAAGGTAGATAAATGAAATTTGGTATGAAGATCACGACACGAATAGACCACGACAATATAAGAAAATGTTAAAAGGTCGCCATTTTTAATTTAAATTGGCTGCCCAAAAACCAATTTTCCAAACAACTAAGGCAGGAGTTCTTAACTTTCATTACATAGTTTCGGCCTACTATGAGTTATCTGATTCACTTTCAATCGGAAAGAACATCTTTTTCTCGGTGACGAAATATACTAGTTTAATCTATGTATTATAGAGAAGTGATCCAACATAAGATATGGCTGTAGTCTATAGTGTAAGAAAACTGATTTTTATGTAAATAGATAATCACTTTGCCTAAGTCTCTATTGTTTGAGTGCAATGCAGTATGAAATTTACATTCATCTATGTCTGAACCGTGCGATCGCCTTTTCATCCATGAAGTTTTAGCAGAAGAGTGATTTTACCGAGCCACAACGGCAGCTATTCAGATTTAGTATACGTTTTGTGTACATCATATAAATAGGAAAAGTTCCGCCTCTGCTATTCAATGTACACAGGACCAGTATTCTCCATGATCTCTAGGCAAGGTGTACTAATTAGAACGGTGGCTTGCCATTGCCGTCCATTACACGTAGATGACCTACAGTTTGGCTTAACTTAGGATCCATAAGGAACCATGATTTAAGTACGGGCCTACTATTCGAACTAGGCACAATGCAATTGATGGGTGTTCTGCTCAGAGGCAGATCCCGTCTTAAAGATCCTTAGGTCACATGAATCATCGTCAACGTCTCGTCACTGGGAGACGTTCATTATATAGATTAACACGACTTTGGTGTCACTTCTGTCTCCTTGCGCGAATCGAACCCGGATTAAGGAAAATTTTCTGAAATTGTATAGTTATACAGAAACCAGATTGAAGTCCTGATGAATAGTATGAGATGTCTCATGGTCGAATTATGAGAAGTAGTAGTAACTCCAATGAATGGATGAGCCATTGGCGCCTAAAGGCGGCTGTATTGCATGTCAGTCAACTACAGACTTTTTTCGCAACCAGTAAGTTAATGAGTTTCCCAGTACAACATATGCTGAAACACATTTCTCTCTCTTTCTCTCTCTCTCTCTCTTCACACACACACACACATGATATATCCTAACGAATATGCTAAGCAATTTGGAGATACCACGGGTTCGAAATATTAACATGTGTGTGATAATAATGCAGCCAATTTATGGACAAGCAAAAGATGCCTAAAAGTCATAATATAACAGCTGCTATATTGCATATGGCTCAGTCACAGATTGTTTCCGCAGCCAGCGGTCTAATGACTTCCTTATCACAACCAATGTTAAAAAACAATCTCTCTCTCTCTCTCTTTTTTTTTTTACACATCGAATGTCCTATCGAAATGTTTAATATAATAAATTGCGAGATGGTGCGGTTCGAATTATGGCAATTTGTACGTATACGAGCCAGACATGTTCTAATAATGTTAGTATATATGTATTTTGACTTAGAGTAACTTAGTAGAGGGAACAGTTCAAAGTTGAAAGCGTGCATTTCAATGATAACTGCTAGATAATGGTTTAGATTATGAAACAACAATGAACGAAATTATTCCGAAATGTGTCCTCATAACAAACCCTCTACTTTTCGTTTGTTGATATAACATGTGCTTCGGCAGGGTAGGCTATTATTATACTAGTGGCCTGGATTTTTTCTTAGTCCGGGTTCGATCCTCGCCAGGGAACACAAGTGGCACCAAGGTTGGGTTAATCTGTATAACGAACGTCTCCCAGTGACCGAGCCGTTGACAATGGTTCATGCGACCTAAGGATCTTCGGCTCTTGATCTGCCTTTGAGCAGAACACCCGTCAAATACATTGTGCCTACTTTGAATAGTAGGCCCGTACGAACGCACGGGCCTCAGCTGTTACGCCTTTCCCTCCAACGAATTGCTATGCAGCACAGATGATTTTCCAGGTTTCAATCACCCATTTCATTTAAACTAACCGATCTTTTGAGCATAAAGCGCGAAGATTCTTTTTCTGAGTTCAACCAGGCAGTCTCTTGATCTCACCCCTTTTCTTTACATATCATACCTAATTTGCTTTAAATTTCCATTCCTTTCACATTCTGTTAAGGTAAATATTGTTGCTTGTATCAGACTGTATCAAATCAACCAGGATATAGTTCTTAGCGAAATTAATCTGTACAACATTAGGCTTTTCTTTCGAAATACCGTTTGCTCCTATGCACATTCCTTTAAATTAACTACCACCATCAGCACCTATCACATTAGAATATAGGTTACGTCACCAAAGAGTAAAAGAACATTCATCACTTCAGGCAAAGCATTAATTAACGATTTGGTACGGTTTCCAGTCGTCTAGGGCAAGGGAGAGGGAGTACTCATGATAGTTGTAAGTAACTACTAAGTCTTTTTATTTAAATAATTTCCTTGAACCATCAAATGATTTGTGACTCTGGTGGTGGGGCACAATGTGAAATGCTAATGCAGTCTTTGCTGCCAATACTTTATTTTCTTCTGTAGTGCCTTGCTTTACGAAGTATTTGTCCGCTGTTTTTTTTAGAGGAATGATCACTACATATAAATGCTTTTGAAGACTAATATTGATTCAAGTCATTGCGACCTTTGTACTCTATTGATACCATAAAATTACACTCCTTACAAAACATCTCATAATATATTTTTTGTATTTTAAAGTACACGTAACACCTTCTGTAAATCTACATTAAATTTGCACTTTCGTCGTGACATTTTAATTAGCACTTTGATTCAAAGTACTCCAAAGAAGAAAAGAGAAATATTAAAATTCTAGCTGTTTACTTCACTTTGTCACTTACTAATTAATTATTAATTTATATGAAAGAAGCAGAAAAAAGTATTTGACTGAAAAAAGAGAGAGTATAATAGGGTATAACCTAGAACTAGTGAAAAGCCTGGTGGTCCTGAACATATTCGCCTTTTCGACTATCTATTTAAATAAAAAAAGCTGAACAAAACTTGCGTGAATAAAACGGGGAGAATTTCGATATTCAAAGGTTGCTGGACTCCCCTTAATGGGGATGTCATCCCTGTAAATTGTAGAACGCGCTTCCCAACTTACAATATTATGGTTAATAATCTAATGAAGCTCAGAAAAACTCTACCTACATCCAGTGAAGATATTCAGCTGTTTTGGAAAGCTTTACCAGAATCGGTTTTTGACAGTTTGGATGATTTGCTGAACCGGTTTTTGAATCAATGGAATAAACGATTCGATTCAATATTCGACTAATTGACAGAAAAGAACTTATTTCATTCGATTGCTTCCGGTTGTTAGGTGGACTATCACAGACTCACAGCGTTGCAAGAATTAGTGAATGGATTTTGAAATGAATTTGCAGATAGAACCACAATATAGTTCTTTGAAAAGCTTATTTGGAACTATATTCTCAGTTTAGAGATAGGAAAGAAGTAGAAATGTTCAGATTTAGAGAATCTAAATCTTCTGGAAGATCTTATCTTGGTGAGTGCCAATTCGGAAGAGATGCCATTGCTCTCTTTGCCGTTTGAAGAACACGACACTCACTATGAAAGCTCAATGACTAAGAAGAATGCGTGGATTTCCTTTTTAATGCATGAAATCAAAGGCTGTCACGACGGCTTAGAGGAATAAGTTAATCTTTCATCTTTGAGCAAAGTGATCAAGTTTGATTCCTGCGTGAATGGTTTCATGAACTATGTGGATAACAAAATATAGGGAATTATAGCTTCCCTCTTATAGCACAGAGAACTGTAAACATAATATATCTATACCTCAGCAGTTAGTTCAGCTAAAGCAGAACAAGCATTCGGCGCCACGTACGTCATCCGCATTTTTGGAAGAAAGTTACCGAATGTTTGAATCTTCTGTCATAAATGCACATCAAGCGTCTATAGTACATTCCTCAATAAATCGTATCTGGTAAAGTACATCTGTTCCATACTACAGAAGACAGAAGGGAGAAGAAAGCGAAGCGCGAAATAGAAGTCTCAGAGAACCAAAGAAGGATTTGCATTCTCCTGTCATCGCAACTTCCAACACTTTCCTTCCATTAAAAAAATTTCACAAGCGTAAAAGCTATTAGATCTGAAATTGTAACTCTTCTCATCTTCCAATATTATACGCAAGCACATGTAGTTGCATGGAGTTTTTCCATCCATATACCAGGTGTGTAAATATGAAACCGAGTTTGTGCAAAGATGGCATTAGCTGTCACTGTAGTTACCGTAAAACTGCGTCCTTGGCGCCACTTGCTTGTTTTGACTGCTGATAACGATTTGCAACTGATAACAAGACAAGTTTCATGTCATAGTGTAGTGTTTAATAACGTTGAACATGGCGCAATTTGTACCTACAAACTACGATGTGCGGACAGCATTGATTTCTTGTTACCATTTGAACAAAACTGCTGCAGAATCGCATCGCATGCTTGTCGAAGCTTACAATGATCATGCTCTTGATAAGTCACAGTGCTATGCGTGGTTTACAAAATTTCAAAGTGGCGTACGTGAGAAAGGAAGAACGTGGAAGACCACCGAAAAAGTTTGCAGACAGCGAATTGCAAGCTTTTTTGGATGGGGATGACGCTCAAACGCAACAACAACTCGCGGATCAAATAAATGTGACACGAGAAGCAGTTTCCATACGTTTAAAAGCCATGGGCAAGATTTAGAAGGTGGGAAATGGGTTTCACATGCATTGACTGAACGACAGCAGGAAAACCGAAAAAACACTTGCGAAATTCTGCTCACCAGTCACAATTCGATGGAGAAATGATTTCCTTTTGTACCTGGTGAGC
>JAGDQP010000954.1:64236-109129 GCA_022664845.1 Lepisma saccharinum | reverse complement strand
CATGCATTGACTGAACGACAGCAGGAAAACCGAAAAAACACTTGCGAAATTCTGCTCACCAGGTACAAAAGGAAATCATTTCTCCATCGAATTGTGACTGGTGAAGAAAAATGGATCTATTTCGAGAATCCTAAGCGTAAAAATCATAGGTAACTCCAGGAAAACCGGCGACATCGACTGCAAGACCAAATCGCTATGGACGGAAGACAGTGCTTTGTGTTTGGTGGGATCAGATCTATTACGAACTGCTGAAACCTGGCGAAACCGTTAATACCCAACGTTACGACAACAAATGATCGATTTGCATCAAGCTTTGCGTGAAAAACAAATGTAGTAACAGAACAAATGTTTTGGTTGTCGTGACTCATCTTTCAAAATTGAGTCTCAAGAGAATAGAAAAAAATCTATAGTCTTTGCGCTTGTAATTTTAATTATATGTGTGCAATGTTTCATACGAATTTTTAGAATTTGTCATTTTCAAAATTTAAAGCACAATACTTTTGTTTATTTGAATTAACTATTTATTTTAATTTATCGAGACAGAACTACAGATCAAGCTTATACTGTTTAGATCGTATTCAGGTAACCTTGCATATGTAAAATACCTTTTCCTCATTTTCTTGCTAAATAGATTTGAATCACAGGAGTTTTCAATTCATTATTAATTTATAGTGATGTAAGTTAGAAATCTCTCTCATTTAAGCTACTGCCGCACAGTGGGAAGATGTAAAAACAAGTTAGAGCTGCAATTCCCACCAGTTTCAGTTTCGTTGTTTTTGTTCTTATTTTTGAGGAGTTTATCCCACATATGCTTACAGCATTTTATTCTAGGATCCATAACGAATACAACGAGAGATAACTAACGATAAAACTACAATTAGAACGTGTGTAGTGAAGCAAACGAAAACACCACATGGAATTACATATCAACATTGTTATCAATCGAACCAGATGCAAGCAGTTACCTGAAGATACTTGTTGGAAATTTTTTCCGATATTGTCCCAGCATATAAACTAATTATGTAGGTCTTGAAAATCCGTACCAAGTTCGGTCCAATTACGAACCAGAATTGTCCTTTTTATAACCCTTTTCTCTACGTTGTTCCTCACAATATACACACTACTTCATTTCTACGTTCTCGGAAAACAAAAGGATCCCTTATTAGCTGATTTGTGCTAATTAGAACCAGAACTACAGTAAATCAAAGTAAACCATACTTAATGAAGCAAAAAGTCTCCGGACCGAAATGGTGATAAACAACTCGGTTTATTTGCACTTAGGTCAGGATGAAGGATGGTATATACCATATACTATGTGAATGTAAAGCAGGTAATACACCTATATGCCCCTAATTACGATCCTACCAAAGTTTTCTCAGCGTTTAAACGGTATTAATTTCGCCGTGTTTTTGAGGTTTTCGTTCCACTTTCCGCCAGTGACAAGTCTAAAACACACCTTCAGCAAAGTGATTCTGATTGTTTATGGATCCCCTTTTTTAATTCTGTTCTTCTAAAATGTGGTACATGTGTAAATTTTTAAAGTGCAATAGGCCTGACCCTTTTAAATATATTGCAACAGAATTTACACTGTAGCGCGACCCGATTAATGTAATTAATTTTGGTGCATTTTCATTTGCAAGTTTGTAATATATATGCTTTTCATTGGTTAGATACACAAATGCATTCATAAGACCAGGTTTAGTTTGAGAATGTTTTCTTTGAGAACCAATGACTCGTATCTGTTTATTTTTCTCCGGGTACCTTGTTTTGATTTTTGGACCATCGTTTTCTACACCAAGCCTTGAACTCTGCTATGGCACTAACAAGGAGAAGAGAAAAACCTTATAAAATCGGATTTCTGAGCAAGGTTGATCGTTAACACTTTAAATCCATATACCGTATATATATTTTAAGATTATGAATTCAAATTCTTTATTAGTGTGCTGTGAACAACTATAATGCTTGTTGGCCTTAACACAATAGATACAAGTATAATGGTACCATAGAAATTGAAGATAACACAATAGATACCCGGTACAATAGAAATTCAAGATACACTGGGAGAAAGACAGAGTTAGGTTGGAATAATACAAGAAATAAAACAATACAATATGGTAATTACAACTGCTAAGATCAGTGATCATTGAAAAGAATTACATAAAAAATAAAGGATAGGATACATGTAAATCGTTCACACAGGGGCAAACGCTCACATTCTCAAGGATATATTCATAGATCGGGATTACTTAAAATGATCTATCATTATCTTTAAATTGTAATTGATCAAATGATAAGGTTCCAATAATTTGTATTTTCTAAATGAATTGGTGGGGACTGTGAATCTTACAATATTTAATAAGAATTCGCTGTGTATTTTGTATGATATAAAATTGCCTATACATAATAATAATAATAATGTATTCAATACAATAAACAATTTCCAGAAATTTTGGAATACCCTGTTCTATTAAAAAATCTGATTTAACAAGATAAAACTGAATATGCTGAATATCCATGATTAGTAATTAAATAGGCCTAATAAAAAATGTTTCTCTGAAGCTAAATCGCCCCACCCCTTTGATACTTCGTACCAATCTTACGTACACGCATACCGAGAAGGAAACTTAAATCACGAGCAAGTAAATATCTTCTGATTTCTCCTTACGTGCTTAACCAATGTACATAATTATTTTGTACCTTGGGTTTCCTAAAGAGATCCCACACATCAATAGAAACGCTTTTCTGTTTTGTTCAACACTTCTGCGTTGTTCACGCTACCTGTGGCCGATGACTCTAAGGGGACTGGAATATATGGATTTGATTAAATTTCCTCTTCTATTCTACTCTGGAAACTGGGTTCTATTGTGAGGAAGAAAGCAGAGTTTCTGTTTGGTGTGAAATATGCAAGGGATCTCTTTTTGCTCCCATAAGAGCAATGAATGGTGCGTACAATGAACAGCACAGGACTCTTTCTGGCTCTTGACTTCTTTCTTAGTTTCTCTTTGTCTTGTATTCAAATGTACTTTATTTCTTTCACTTGAAACGAAGAAGAAAAAATGATTCGTAAAACTCTACATTTGAGTTTCTTTATAAATAAGAAAGAGAAATAAAATTTTCAACCCGAATTATTTCGCAACAATATACACCGTGGACAAAAATTCATTGAGGAATCTCTAGGAACGAGAAGTTCTCATCAAAATGTGTCTTTGTAATTTGATGAACTCCGCTTAGTTTCGGAGCCACAGGCTGTCAAAAGCGTGGGAAAATGAACTTTAGAGCTTGATATTTTTAATCCAATAACAGTAGAACTGCGGGGCCAAGGTACACTCAAAGACTTCCAGCCAGCTCTATCCAAAAATACATATTTCGAAATTGTGAAATGGCTGCGCAAGGGATTCCCCAAAGGAACTAGGGGGTTCCCAGAAATTCTCCGAAGTAAAGGTAGGCCGAAATATGCATAATCTTGACGACTTTTCAGCAGGCAACTTTAATTTATTTGCGCCAAGTCGATATCTCAAACAGCTTCCATTTGCCGAGTGGTTTTTAAAATGCGTTGTTGCATAACCAACAGGCGTCAGAGCTTTTGTCCGAATTGCAATACATTCAACGAATTATTTATTTATTTGTTTTTAATGAGAGAGAATGCCACTGCAACCCTGGATGACAATGATTAATCATGTAAACTGTGTAGTACAGTACAAGGTAATAGACGACTGCAGTGGTCAAGTGGTCACGGATGTCAGGTCATGAGACAGAGTTCCGCGTTTGACTTTCGACTGGGAATCAACTTCTTGAAACTGAAGACTAAAAACAAAAGCTTAATAAAAGCGAGATTGGATAAGTAAGGTTCTTGGTTACTAAAACGATTCATAAATACATTTTGTGTAGAAATCATGACAAGGGAATGTCACAGACTTATTAATAATTAAATAGGCAGTTTGAAGAAGGTAATAAACGACAAAAATGTGAAAATCTACTTTAAGCCGGATTTGATATCTGGAAGGGATGGCGCATCTATACAATACACAAAGAAAGCAAAGAAAAAAAAAACATTAGTAAAGCCTTGAAAAATAGGTGCGAAATTGAGATGGGCAAAACTAGCGTAGCAGCTATTTTCACTGCTACATGGGATAAACTGCTATGACTGCTACAACTGATGAAAAATAGCAGTTACTGGCTTAACTGTCATTTTTCTCCGAAGCTTGTTAATTGTAAAACACATTGTTTCCTGTTTTCTAAACAAACAGAATTGCTGGAAGAGCGGAACAAAATGGCAGAGAATTGTCTGTGAAGAGGACAACCATGATGTGTGAACTCTACGTAATTAGTAGCGTCTGTTACTCTTGAACGGAATTGATATGAAGAGCTCTCAGAGAGCACTGGCTGATAGTTGGGTACTTGGAGCCATGCATGTAGTTGTAATGCAGTGATCCCGGGTTCGATACCAGTTCATCGAAAGTTTTTACTTTTAAAATGGTTTTTATTTTATTTATATTTTAAGTAGGTTATTTTGAAATGTTAATGTTTAATTTGTTTTATAACTTTATTTTCATTTAATGTTTTTTTGTAATATTTTCTGTTTATTTTGATTCTATAGTCCAATTCAGATTTAATAAAATGGTAAAAAAAAGGTAAGGCATTGGACTTGGGATTCAGTGGTCCCGGGTTCGGTACTCCTTCACCTAAAGCTTTTTTTTTATTTTTAAGAGAAACTCCTTTCTATTTTGTAATTTCGAATTAAGGCTCAAGTCTTGCAATTAGACTTGTTTCTTCCTTTGAGGCAGTGAAACAGTACGCACATTAAACAGTCCATAAAATTCACAGACATAGTTTTAAAAAAATAACCAGCAATTTGAAGAAGTGAACAAACGCTAAAAAATCCAAATTAGTTTTTTACTAGAAACGCACCTCAGTTTATACCCGCTCATCATAAGGTAGAAGAAAAGAACGATAGCCAGTTATAGAATGATTTATTTGGCCTTTAAATGTTCGAATGTCTGAGAAAACACGATTCAGTCGCGTGTGTAATAAAAGAAAACACCATACCTGACTTTATCTAACTTCCACGTGTCCTTGGTCACTAATTTTCCTAATGCGTTAATATATATATATAAAGGGATTTTTTTTTTAAAGAAGACAAAGAAAATCACACCATAGTTCGATCTTGGGTTCTCCGTTTTAGCTTTCCGACATGCTACCAATCCACTAAATTGATAATTTGAAACTATCTGCTTGTCAGTCTGATTTACGGTGAAGGAGTAATGCGCCTGTGCGAGAATGGCCCCGCCGTAATAGGAGTTCCTTATTTGAGACACCACTACAGGACACTTGTGACTAGCGATAGGTAGAGCGCATTGTGTAAACACGACTTAATCGTGTGTGCAATAAAAAAATACCGTACCTGACTTACCTAATCTCCATATGCGTTTGTTCACTAATCTTATTAAATTTCCTATTGCGTTTATATATATAAAGAGAAACGTTATTTTCATTAAGAAAAACAGCTACAACAGGTTTCGATCCCAGGTTCCTTGCATTAGCTTTCCAACATGCTATCAATATTCTAAATTGCCAACTGGATGCAGTTGCTTGGAAGTACTATTTACTGTTAAGAACTAATGGCTCAGCTCTTCCTGTCGCTAGTCGCAAGTTATTATACTAATTCAGCATGAAACAATTACACTTCTTCCCCCGCTACCCACCGCTTTATACTTTCCTGATTTAATCGTGTTTTGATGTACTTTTTCTTCTCCATCAGTAAATCCAAGCTCCGATAATTACATAGGATAGTTTTACAACAGTTATGGTAGGAACTACCTTCTTCCATATGTCTACTGCACACGTAACAGGATACAGTTAAATAGGTTAGTCTAAAATATTGTTTTAAACTTCTTTTTCACAGATGGGAATAACTAACTCGCATTTAGATACGTTTTCATACACTGATATTTCTAACTGCTATTGTTAACAGATATTTACATATAACAACTATTGCTATCACTGCTACGGAATGAAAGTGTAATGTGGTTGCGTTTTAAGTTCAAATTTCAAGTATTCAATCTGAAGCAAGAAATTCTGAAGGAGTATTTTTGTAATTCCAAAATAACAGATTCTAAATAATTTTAATTTTGTGAAAGAAACTACCATGCAGGGTTGCATACAAACAGAGATGTAAAGCTTATACAGAACATAATAATTCTTTAAAGGTTATGGAGATGAAACGAAGTTGAATAGGCAGATTGTTTCAACCAAAACATTAATTATGTCGTAGTCCAGAAGAATAAAGGTTTCGATGAGTAAATGTCGGATTCAATTATTTCATTATTTTAATGTGTCTTTCTAGAATTATGTTCGTCTGCACATCTACAGACATAGCCGAAACCGTTCCGAACGCAAGTTCAATCTTTAAGACAGAATACATCTTTACTACATACTATGCATTTGCATATGCATTCAATCGAAATAGGGCTTTGCCTCAGCTCTCCCATTCCTTGCCTTGGAAAACTGATGGACAGCAAAAATTCTCTCCCAGACTAGTTCTGGACTAAGGCATAACTACCTTCTCAGCAATGTAATTTAAAGGACAGCCATGTGAATGTTTCGTGTTTCTGTACACTTTCATATTCCGGCTACTTCCACCCTTTTAACATAAAATTGCTCATGTTTATACTGTAAATGACTGTTTACACTGCACTGTTGGACTATACGACCCAATAATGACAGTCTCTCCCAGGTTCTAAAGAATAAACTTAGGATGCCTGTTTTCAAGCAACGACGCACGATAATTTCTTTCAAAAAGTCCAAATTATTTAGAATCTGCTATTTGGGAATCAAACAAATCTTCCCTCAAAATTTCTCAATATCTGAAATTTCAACTTAAACCTGGACCACACTTCACCATTTTCGTTTAATTTTATTATTATTATTCATGATGAATAGGAAAATCTCAACATGTTCAGATTCTAAAATTCAAACTTACAAATACAAAAAGATAATCAGTAAATGTGTTTGGAATATTATGCACGTTATGTCGTCTGAATTGAAACGTCTCTTATTTCTTTCCTTTTTCATTCATAATTATTAATAAGTCTGTGACATTCCCTTGTCATGATTTCTACAAAACAAAAGTGTATGGATCGTTCTAGTAACCAAGATCATTATCCCATCTCACTTCTATTAAGTTTTTGTCTTGTGTATTTAAATTTCACAAAGTTGTTTCCCAGCCGCCAGTCAAATGCGGAACACTAGCTGTGACTCATGCTCGGACACCTATGACCACTTGACCACTGCGGTCGTTTATTACCCTATACTGCACTGTTTACATCATTAATCATCACCATCCAGGTTTACAATGACATTCTCTCTCATTAATAACAAATAAATAAATAGTTAATTGAATGTATTGCAGTTCGGAGAATAGCTCTGACGCCTGTTGGTTATGCAGCAAAGCATGTTTTTAATAAAATCAGTCTGGAAATGGAATCTGTTTGAGATATCGACTTGGTGCGAACGAATGATTGTTACCTGCTCGAAAGTCGTCAAGATTATGCACATTTCGGCCTACCTTTACTTCAGAGAATTGCTGGGAATCCCCTAGTTCCTTTGGGGAATCCCTTGCGCAGCCATTTCACAATTTCGAAATATGTATTTTTGGAAAGAGCTGGCTGGAAGTCTTTGAGTGTACCTTGGCCCCGCAGTTCTACTGTTATTGGATTAAAAATATCAAGCTCTAAAGTTCATTTTCCCACGCTTTTGACAGCCTGTGGCTCCTAAAGTAAGCGGGATTCGACAGATTAGAAAGACACATTTTTTTCCTTATTTTGATGAAAACATTTCGTTTCTAGAGTTTTGACAATGAATTTCTGTCCACCCTGTATAACTTAAATATTTCTTGAACGTTTAAAAAAAATGTTTAACCAGTATTTATAAAAATGGAATCATACATTTTGAATATATTTTCTTAAAAATCCAGAAATATATTCTGAATCTTATTTGAATACATTATTTGCAAAATATTCTCTAGAGAATTAAAAAACATATCCCACACAAGCACTACCAATATATATTTTTAAATATTAGGTTGGTGCGAATGAAACGACCGCTTTGACGCCTGGTAAGAAATGCACCTCAGCAACACAACTCAGGGATCGACTGAGATCACGCGCCTAACGCCACAAACTCTGTATACGTCCGGCAAAGAGGCTGGGTTACCCAGACAGTTAGGAGGCAGTGTATTGTTGTTGAACAGATTCGTATGAAAGTGTAGCATGAGAACACACAATTGCGAGTGATTTTTCTTTATGAAATGAATCTGGGGCATTGTGCACAGAAACCTCGAACAACATTAACAGTGCATTTGGGACAAAAATGGCGAATGAAAACATCATTCGTTGTTGATTTGTCAAATTTTGTTCCGGCAACACAACATTGCAAAATGAGCCCGGTGGGCACCGCCCAACATCATGTTCGGATGAACTGCTCAGGAACACCGTGGGAACGGACCCTCGGAAAAGTGATCTTGTCATTGCAGACGTGTTAGGCATACTTCATATCACTGTCAGTTGGCGACTTCGTGTGATTGGTAAGGTGAAAATGTTCGACTCATGGGTGCCACATGAGATGACACCGGCCAACAAGTATCGTCGTTTGGAGGTGGGCAGTTCTCTGAGTGAGAAATAAGCGGGAAAATTCCTTGCATCGCGCTTCAGGTGAAAATTAATATTTCATGGCAATTATAAGCGGCTAGACAAATGGTTGGATCGTAATCAACGTCCAGGATGATGTTCTAAATCAACTCTCCATCCACGACATGTGTTGCTGGTCTATGGTGGGAGTGATCCATCATGTCTTTCTGAGGTGAGTTGAAATCGTCAGTGCAGATCGTTACAGTGCTGAACTTCATGAAAGGCTCTGCAAAGTTGTCCGCAAGCATCCAGCAATGATCAAAAGCCATGATGTCCTCATGTTTCATGATTATCCCCACCCAAACGGAGCGAAAAGGAACGGTGCAGGAACATGAGTTGCAGTATGAAATTCTTTATTCCCCCCGAGCTTTTTCCCACTGCAGTACCCGTTTGAAACTCTTCCGGCATCTAAATCACTTCTTAGTAGGGAAGATCTTCCCTGATGGTCGGGCGGCGCCACATGCAGTTAAAGCTTTCTTCGTATCGCAGACTGCAGACTTCTTTCGCCACGGAATCCAGTCATTGACTGAGCGATGGTTATGATGTGTGGCTGCAGAAACCGACTATTTAGGTTAACCAGATAATGCAGTTTTCATTTTCTGACCTTTGGACATGACGTACTTGACGACGGGCATTTTATTAGCACCAACCCAACGATATAGTAATATTTTAAATTAATTCTATGTCCGCTAAGCATTTTTCTAATATGCCACATTGTTATCAAAAAGCACTTTCTTCTACGTATGCTTGAGAAAAATTCATGTATATTCCTGAAATGTTCCTTTAATATTATCAGTTGGCTGTAAAGTATATTTTTATTTTGCAGATCCTGGTACCATTTGTTCTCAATTAACTTAAAAAGTTGAATTAGCTTATACATTGTTGCAGGCTCGTAAAGTGTTTTGATCTTAATCAGGGATCATACACGAATCGCCCATAGTCAAATCCAACGATTTAATTAACTATTTCTTTAACAATCGATTACTTACAGCCAAATATTAAAAGCAATGTAAACTATATAAAATGAACGTAACAACAGTTAAAAAATCACGTATTATTTTATTTCTATAAATTGCGTTTAGCAAAAGGCATAATATTGTTGTCTACTGTCGATATCAATTTCCTGATACCTCAGCAACAAAGTATCTCGTGTACAATACAGTTAATCATTGAAAATATATGTTTCACATAGAATAATTTTAATAACATTGGCCGTGAGCAATAACATATTTTTTTAGTGCTAGGATAGAATTTATATTTTGGATATTGCTAAAAGCATCAAAGCGGACAGCACAAGAGATGTTCTTAACACCTGAACTATCCCTGTTATAAATCTATTCCAGAGGAACGCTTTATTTACATAACTTTGTAATTATTGTTGAAAAACTTTAATCTACCAACATAATGAACAATTAGGTGATTTCACAATACCTCTATCATGCCATTGTATTTTTGTTCGTTTATTATCTGAATAATCAATCAATGAATTATGTAAATATGAAGAAATATAATTCGAGTCAATCATGCTGGAACTCAAACACAACCTCGAATCATAACGAGCCAATCATAACATCAGGAGTTCTCTCGGCGATACTGTATAATCTTTACCCAGCTCACCTGCCTACTGAGTCCAACATGTCAGCAACCTTTGCAGACGACGGAGACATATTTGCTTCCTACAATAATCCTAGATATGCAGTTCGTACACTTAAGAGACATTTAGACAAGATTGAATAATGGACAGCTGATTGACGAACCAAAATAAATACTGATAAATTCGTAGCAGTGGACTTTACAAGACGATACGGACATCTTCCAGACTCACCACGGTTTCAAGAAGAAGACATACAAATTCAACCAGTAGTCAAGTATCTAGGAGTCCACCTTGATGAACGTCTGACCTTAAAGCATCATCTTACAGTAACAGCAAATCGTGCCGTCGAAAGGTTCCTATCCATCTATCAACTTCTACGCAGTTCATCTCTCTCTCTATATAAAAACTAAATTACATCTGTACAAAATGACAATCCGTTCGATACTACTATATACAGTCTGTTTGGTCCCACGCGGCAAAGAACCACATTCATCAATTGTATAGTTCAAAATCGAGCAGCACGTATGACCACTGGCTTTCCAAGAGACACCAAAATACATAAACTACATAGAGAATTAGAACTACAATATATTGACCTATCAACAGACATCATCAGAATTTTTTGGCACCGAATTAGAAATTCCAATATTAAAACTTCAAAGGAAATAGAAACACTACCACCAGAACGACTAGTTCATAAAATGCCAAGATCTCCAGACAATCTGTAAAACATGATCGGCATACACAACTAATGAAACAATAGCTGTTTCATTGACATTATAAATACATATACTTAACCCATCAAAGTTACCCATGATACTAGTTAAGGGTAATAGCTCGACAAAGTAAAAAAAAAAACCGTCATAACCTCCAACTTAGAAACCTAAACCAAATCTTAGTCCCGTATTCGAAGTCGTTCTAGAGATGAGGTTCAAATGTACCTAACGTACCTGTATTTTAAACCTGATTCAGTCCTTACAAAGCTTATAACTCGGAAAGTATTTGACGTAGCCCTTTCAAACAAAGAGTACAGTAGAAGACACTTCAGCATGAAATCAATGCTGAATTGATTATACATGAGTTACCAGTGGATTCCAGGTAATAATATCTCTACAGGGTTCAACTTTGAAAAAAATAATACAAAGTGTATTGATTTTTTTTATGTTGACGCGTGCTATTTCCTGAACCCAACTGGTTACCCAGCTACTATACTATAATCAATTCAGCATTTACACGTCTAATACCTCACTTTTTGCTAAAGACCTACGTCAAAAACTGTCCGCATTCTGAGCCTTGTAAGGACTGAATAATGTTTATAATATAGACTCGTTATGTACCTTTGTGTCATATCTGTAGAACGACTTCGAATTTGGCACTAAGATATAGTACACTTAGGTGTTCGTATATGCACTTTCAAATGAACTTAGTTTGATTTCCTAACTCGACTGTCAGATACGGAAGGTTCCCTTGTGAGCAAACCAAATCGCTTAGAAATACTGTTTCCCGTTTTAGAATGAAATTTACAACGATTATTACTTCTGGCTGTTAAACTTTCTATTAGTTTTAACGTTCATTGCAGATAAGGTACTGATCTGTAAACATGTTCAGCTTATTCGTACTCTGGTTAGCCGGTTTAGCTGGTTACAATTCCCAGCACTACATTTAGTTACTGATCAAACGCTCTTTTTAATGCTCTGTTGTAGCAAAAGATCTCAAAATAGCTTTGATACTATTCTTTTGAATGTCCATTCTGTACAGATATTTGTGCCTGAATTTTCCCTTCTCTTTCCATTCATTATTGTACAGAAACGTTTCTGACAAGCAAACGTTTTCTCCTCGAAAACGACAACACGAAAGAGACAAATGAAGTGCAAAAGAAGAGACTTTGATGGAAGTTACAACCTTCTATTTCAGAGTCATCTGTTATGATCTACAGTCACTCAACCAGAGTTTGTGGATACCGTTTCAAAAGAAAGAGACAGAAGAAAATGTAGCAGCATCTTCCCATCCCCCAGATGAAAAAAAAAACATCTTTTAACGCCTTTTTACACATGAGAAGCTTGTCAAAATGAAGCAAGTAACCTTGATATTTCAACACAGGAACTTTTGTCATGAACCAGATCCGGCAATAAATAAACTTGAGAATGTCAATTCTACTGCAACGCTTGCTGAACATTTAAACTAGACGTCGCTCAAGAATACGATCACTTAATCACCAAACATATGAATATCTAATTTTGAGGCCTGTAGTTAGTTTATGTTTTGTTCTTCACAAAATATACTATAACTGTTAATCCTGAAATGGACACATAATATAAAATTTTAATGAAACGATATTCTAACGTGTTGTAATTAAGTAGCTGATATGCTCGCCCGTTGGTGCGATTACAATTAGAAAAAACGAGTTTCAATTCCAGTTAATGAATACAGCGGCGGCCCATACTGATTCAGGTTACTCCAGGATTTCTGATGAGTCTTACAAGGCAAAATGATTGAATGGTACCTACAAAACTAGGCCCTGATCCAGTATACTTTCCAACATCCTTTTCCCCACCCTGTCCCGGTCTAAGCTACACTTGTCTTAATAAAAAAATTCAAATTCCAACAAACCAACCTTCCAATTACAGGTTTAGATATAATCTTAAGTTACTTAATAAGTCCGAAATGTCCGCCAAAGCTAATTACCTTGCATTATTTTCAACCAGATATGAAATATATCTTGTTTCAAAAATAGTGGAATCGGTTTCTAGGAAACAGACAAAATTTCTTTATGTTCGGAGACTTGAACGCTCCTGGTGTTGATGTTTGACTTGTTGTATAGCATCTGGCCACTATAATATTGTAAGGGACCCTACGTAACGACTCAATATTATAAAAAATCTGAGGCACTATTATAACTAGCATCGTATAAATATATATGCACTACATCTTAACAATCAATTTAATCCCTTTCGCAAGGCTAAGGTGATTGATGTCAAAGGAAAAGTAAAAACGTTATAAAGTGATAAAAAAGGACACTTCAAGCAGCTTTATATGCACGATCAGATTCACAATCAGGTTACATTGGTTCTGTGATTGGAGCAATAGGGCCGTCAATCATAATTTCCATAGTTCTAGGTTCAGTTAAATTTTCACGCAATCTAAAATGCTGAAGTCAAGAAATTGCTAGGTGGTAGTTTGCAAAAGATGAAGATACACGTTACACAACTTATGACATAGTCTTGCGGCTTGGTATATGAGAGGGCTAACACTATAGCTTGACAAAATCAAAGTTCTAGGAAATAAGACAATTATTATCTTAAATAACAGAAAACAGGTAATTTAACCAGTAAACACTTTTAGGTCATTCCATACCAAATAAACCAATAAAAAAGAATACACTTTAGGTTTTACAAGATGTTTGATATTTGGTAATATTATTCTATGCATTAATATGATCAAAAATACAGTTTCATGTTTTTATCACTTTTGGTTTTTGAGTTATAAATTGTTAAAAATAAAAATAATCGAGTGATTTTTGACAAGTTTTGAAACATTTAGAAGCCCGAAACCCAAAAAAAAACTATTTGTAGACTCAAACTTGCACCATTCGTTTCTGAATTTCAAGAGCTGTTATTTGATTTATTGACTTTATTATATCAATCTTTATGTTTTTCAAAAATAAACAAAATTTCATTTTTGAGATAGACAAAATCGAAATTTTTATTTTCTTTGAGAAAATATATGTTCAATGTGCTTCTGATTAGAATGTATGAACTAAATATCATGGTGCTATATCAGTGGAATCATGATTATTTTTTCTGACAGAAGTACACAGCCACTTATGCATAGCATGTATAATTAGCTTAAACGGCAGTACGCATAATGGCTTTTAGGTTCAGTTCTACAATCGCCTGCTAAACTTCTAGTCAGCGCTAAGTTGAGGCCAAGTCTGATTTTGGCCAATGAGAGTACGCAAAATGAGAGTTGGCTTTAACTTAGCGCTGGCTACACCTTTAGTTGTCCATTGCAGATCTGACCCTTAGCAAAGTAAATTTAATTGGTTAAAATGTGATATTCTGTATCGTCATTTCAGTTCTACTGTAGAACAAACCGAGCCGCCGCAGCTCAGTGGTACAAACAAAAATAGGAAACAGCTTTTCACAGAAGCGTGTAATATTGTGGATAAACCTAAATTTTGAGAATAATTAGGACACGAAATACAAACGAAACTAAAAAAAATAATGAAAGGAAAATAATTGGAAATATCGTAAATAAACAGCGAAAATACAACTAATATTGTTTTAGGTATCTTATTTCAAGGGTAATATTTATGAACGTATACATTATATGTATACGTATTTATTTATTCTAATTTTTCCGATATCGAAGAAAACAATTGCAGAATAAAATAAATATTTTGAATCCTTCATGTGGAAAAATCAAATTTTAAAAACAAATAGAAAAAAATTGTACTTTTTAAGTAGAGGAAGGAGAGTAGATACTTTTTGCAGATCTTATATTTTGTAGTCCCAGGACATAACGGAACTTTGCTAGGGTAAACCGGGCCTAAGCTGGCCCGGGTATACGTGCATGGTCTACTTTCGGGCCTATGTGCGTGACTAATATTTTTGTGCAACTTTACTGTGATTTTAGGTCACATTGTTCCAGTTTATTCGGTTTGGACGTCACCCAATTTAAAAGGTCAGCTCCTGCTAGTTGATTCGAGAATTTTTTATGCTTACGCGGTCATTTTTGCAGAAAATTATTATGATGGTTTAGATGATTAAAATTGATCATATGACACATACACTTGATTTTTTCTCTTGATATTCATGTTAGAATGTTCAGTGCTTACGTAATCACATAATAAGCTGCATTGTCTGGAAGACTGACGTAAGCCATTTTTATGTTGCGCACGTCACCTAATATAAAATTATTAATTTTGATATTTACCGTGGATCTTACGTAAGCTTATTTTCATGCGTAATTATTAATAACAATAATAAATATGATCATATAAAATATATTAGAAGAAAAAGTACTGGCCCGGCGGGAACTCGTACCTGTCGACCTTTCACTCAAGATGCGGAAGCGGACGTCTTAACCAGTCGGCCACGAAAGCGAGCTGAACATTTTTGCATTCATTGTTGTATTAACAGTGGAGCTTGACGTTTGCGCCACAGAATCATTTACACAGAGAGCTGACAAGTGTGCATAAATTACTGCGCTAATTTAAGATAATTTATGAAAAAGTAAATATTATTATTAATAATAAATATGAACATGTAAAATATATTTTAAAGAAAAAGTATCCCCCGCACGGGAATCGAATCCGCAACTCTTCATTCGGGAAGCAAACGTCTTAACCAGTCGGTCATGAGAGCGAGCTGGAAAACTGTGCCTTCATTGTTGTATTTACAGTGGACCTTGGAATTTGTGGCACAGAATCGCTTGCGCAGAGAGCTGAGAACTGTAGATACATTACTATATTAATTTATGATAATCTATGAAAAAGTAAATATTAAAATAATAAATATAAACATATAGAATATACTGTATTTTAAAGTAAAAAGTATTAACCCGGACGGTACTCGAACCTACAACCTTTCACTTAAGAGGAGGAAGATTTGGGGAAATTGTACCTTTGTTATTGTATTTCCAGCGGAGCTTGGCATTTCTGGAAAAGAATCGTTTGCGCATAGACCTGAAAAGTGTGAATACATTACCGCACTAATTTAATTTAATTTACGAACAATTTAAAAAAGCAAATATTATTATTATTATTAATAAATATGAACATGTAAAAATATATTTTAAAAGAAAAATTATTGACCCAGACGGTACTCGAACCCACAACATTTCACTTAAGAAGCGGATGTCCTTTTTTAATGCAAGAAATATAAATTCTACAAACTCTAATATTTAACAATAAACAAACTTGAACGTTAACATTTTTGTCTAAATGTAGAATGCATAATGAAAACTACCACTATAAAGTTTTTTCCATTTTTTTGGCATATTATAAAATTGATATTTAAGATATTCAATGTAGAATTCTACATCTTGCAATTCTGGTTTAGTCAATAATAAGTTATAGATAATAGCTAGAATCCAAATTATGATTCTTTTTGGCCTTTGGACACACTTGAAAGGACGGAAAATATACTAGCTGTTCGTCTGTAACCCTCGTGATTTTCCAAAACATACTTTTACATTCACCCCATATAAAATTAGATTTACAATTATTTATTCTACGACGTATAATATCAATTGTTTACATTCTACGCACAAGGTGAGTTTGTCATTCCTATTTTACATAGTATATTATTGACTGGATATTTGATGGAATATTTGAAATGGTGTATTAAATACATTAGACATGTATGTAATATATGGCAGATTTTTTCCCAATGGATATGGGGAAATGCCTTTGAATTGAGGGTAAACGAGGACTGAAAACTTCAGTCAAATATTGATAAACTTGTTTAACGGTCCATGTGTTTATTGGTACTTTTGCAGCAACTCCATATATATTATCGATACAAATAGTTATTAAATATGGTTATTATTTTATCCATCCTATAATATTTAATGGTAATTGACCGTCCATTCGACGAAGATCGTCTATTTGTACTGAATAAGTATCGTAAAATTCTTCCATTAATTGTATGGTGTGATGAATAAGGAGAGAGCGTCCTTGTAAATTTCTCAGTCCTAATCCTCCCTGATTGATCAGTATTTCTCTGTACCATTAATTTATAATATAACCAGAGAATACGACCAATCTTCATAGATATCGCTGCGTGTGTTCTGTTAGACAATGGAAATAATTGACTAATATGCGTTGCTTTCCTTAATACGTAAATAATAATAAATTGAACCCGTGCCAATAAAGTTTGAAAACAATATTTATACCTTTGCAGACTCCAGATAATTTAACGTATTAAATTATCTGCATGCAAAGATGTAGTCTTAGAAATAGTTGTAGTCCAGTAAATTCCCAAAAATTTCAATTGAGATACAACTTCACCGTAGTGATGCCACCCTTTTTGTTCTATGTGACACATTTTATTAAAGAGACCATTGTCAAATTATATAAATAAGCTGAAATTGAACTACCTTCGTGCAATCCTGTCTCCATTCGAAATTCTGTCATTAATCGATAATTAATATTTAACCGGATAGTGCGATCCTTATACAGGCTGGCTAACAATAGACTTAATTGTTATGGGGAATTGTACTGTCGCAGAATAAACATTAATATTGGATATTAAATGATGAAAAAGCATTTTCAAAATCAGTAGTACAAAATGCAAAATCAGGTGAAATCTTATTCTGAAAGACCTGATTGACATCGCGCATAGTAGCAAAAACAACATGAATGAGCCGCGTTTGTGACACCCTTGACATTCCTCGAAAAGACAACTCATCAAGAGTTGTAATCTTTCATTAAATAATCTAGATAATATCTTATAGTCTGTGTTCAGTAACGATTTCAAACGGTATCCCGTAACTGTGGTTTTGCTTCACGACTTGGGCAACAATAAACCAATGTCTTGAGCAAATTACATTACTATTTGTCTATTGTTTAACTATTACATGTAATAGTTAAAAATGGAACAATTAAAGGTTGAAAAGTTTTCTAAAATTTTTGTCCAATTCCATCTGGGCCTGGCGTCGATTGAATATTGATATGCTTTATTGTATTATATATTTCTTCCGATTTTATTGGATTTTCTATTATTATTTGTTCCGGAGTTAGGGTAGGCCATTGGATGTTCCTAAAAAGGGTTTCCTTGCCTAACATAGGTTGTTATTCATAAAATGTTTGGTAATGATTTCGTAATTGAATTTATTTTTAAGGCCTTTAGGCAACTATGGCTCAGGCCGAAGTAATGATTTCGTATTGCACTATAAAGATCAGTATATATTATATATGCTGTCAGTATATTTCTCCGAATGTATCAGTATCATTTTAGACTTGGCTGGTTTTCGCTCATTTATTAATGCCGTATATATCGGTGGTTCCATGATACCGAGCTTTTGTAATTTGGCACGCACATGAACACCCTGTATACGCTTATTATATAACAAACTTATTTTGCTTTGTAAATGTGTAACTTTTGGAAGCCATTGTATGTCCACCTGTGCTATTGCATTATAATACTGTAACGATAAATAAGCACTTTGTAATTGTTCTTTTTCTTGTTTTTGAACATTTTTAAAGAAAAAAATCGTAACAAATTTAACAGCTTTTTTGAAACTATTATACCACAATTGTAAATAGATATTTCGGTATAACTTTTCCTTATGAGACTCCCTTAATTCATGAATTATTTCTTGGTAGGGATTTAAATCACATATACTGGAATTATATTTTCACACGTAACTCGGTGAAAAATGACTCACTATATTTGTTTGCATTATGCACCATAGGAGTAGGTGGTCTGAAAATGATAAACGCTGTCTCTCAATCATTTAATTATTTTAAATTGTTGCGTTAAATAAATCACCTCTAGACGAGACCAACCTTTAGAGTAAAAATGTTTCACCTAGTTGTTGGGGAAACATGCTTTCTCATTCATCTATTAATTGAAATTCTCGATAAATATGTTGTTAAGTTAAGCTAATATTTTCACCTGGCGAAATGTGTTTTTATTGTTGTGTTGTGTTCAAGTCTGCAAGGACAAAGGTGGGATATGAATGATATTTATGTAGTTCGAGAGCTACGACATTTTCAATATATTGTCTCTTTTCTACTTATTGTTTGTACCGCTATGTAATTACACTGCAATAATAGCGATGTTTTTGTAACACTAATGACGTAAGTCTACCCGACTCATGCAAATAGACACTATGATATGTAATATCCTGGAGCAGTATATCTTTGACAGTAGTAAGAAGATAGGAAAAGTTTCAGAGTCATTTAATATAACTGGTGGTTGTCCAATGATACTCCTTGTCTCGTTATTTTGTTTAGTTAATGATTCTTCTTGTATATTATCACTGCTTAACCGAGATTGTCCTTGCATACGTAATCGGATTTTAAAATGTTTAATGGTCAAATAATTTAACAAATCACGATTTAATTTAGAGAAATACACCAAGCACTTTCTCGAATAAACCGCGTGAACCATACACTTCATTATTTGGATATTCTATGCGCTTTATACTGATAACTGTACCGTACTGACTAAAATACTTGCAAACCTCTTGCTGACTGACCTCCAGGGGAAAAATCCATATTGCCTCAACTATGTTTTCCGGTATCACTTCACTTACTGGTACTGTGATTTCTTCTTCATCCGTTTCATAATATATTTGTCCCTTACACTTTTGTAACAGTCGTTGACACAATGTTGTTATTTTATTATTTCTATAATGATTTACTAAGGTAAAAATCTGGTTCGATTGAAAGTAATTAATGTGATAATAGTTCGAAGTTTTATTAACTGGAGTCATTTAACGTTGGTAAATGAATTCGTCGTCGTAAAGAATGAAAGTCAATCTGAATTGTATTAATACGTACCGTACTATTTGATACACTTGATGCCATTATATAATATACGTTCATAGTAATTATATAGTGTTCACTAGATACATGATAGAGGCCTCACACTCATCGACCACTCAAACACTTAAACATGGTAACGGAGCTCACAAAATGCACGACTGGTCTCGAGCTCCCTGAGCGAGCTTCTTCCCATGTCTTAACCAGTCGGCCACGAAGATGAGCTGAGAAAGCATGCCTTCCTCATTGCATTTACATTGACCAGGTCCCTTGTGTTTCGTTTAGCTGGAACATGTAATATTCAATCCGTTTTATTTAGCCTAAAATTTAACGTTAATGAGTTACTGATATGCTCGCTAGTACTGAGCACGAATGTTTTGAAAATGTACACTTGTAATGATTGAAAAATTCAAAGTGGAAGGGAAAATGTTTTAATCATAAATTAAAATAAAGAGAACTTACGTTTCCACAGAAGTTCAGACGAAAGAGAGAAATATAACGTGATCCGTCCTTGTGTACTGATCAAGTAAAACTAAAGACCATGCAAGACCGGGACCTACATTTCTCGCATCATGTATCTGTTTAAGGATATGCCAACTTCCTTTGCAGACTAACTGCATTTACTGTTAGTTGTAATGTGTCCATATGTATGAGATATTTTTTCCATTACTTTCAAAATAAAAAATCAGAGCATATTTCATACTTTTATTTTAATCTAGATTCTATAAAATATTTAGAAATCATTCATATAGATACAAATTATATGTTACTATTCTAGTTTAAGTAGAATATATCTACTAATTACTAATTTTCATTAATTATTATATACTGTCTGGAATACTTTACTTTCTTATGTAAATACTCTTATAAATGATGAAAGAATATAATAGATTCAGAAAGTTACTATGTTCTTATTATCATTTTTCCAAGAACATATACAAACTTTCTTTAAAGGAAATATATTTACTTGGAGAAATAAAAAAATATTAAATGAATTTTCTTTTCATATTATGAAGTAAATACATTTTTTTCCTTCAGATATAAATGATATTAGAGTTCAAAGGTAGAAGCATCCATACTATCACTCGCCATTTGAATTAGCATTAATTGTTTTTCAATTCATTTATCTATTGTATTTTCCACCTTAATGAAAAGTAAAATACGTAAAACATATTTAAATGTATCTATGTTCATGTTCAGACACATAGGCAATATAAATTTCAAAATGTTTCATAGGATGTAATAATACTTTCCAATTCTGTCTTACTAAATTTCTCTTCCACCCACCGATAGAACACACAAATATCTGTCGATTATCTATATTATAAAAACACTGAGAACATAATAAGGAGCCTTCATCATATTTCCAATTTTTAAAAGCTTGATAAATCTTCTTGAATTATATTATTTACTCAAGAACACGAATTTACAGCTGTTTTCTCACTTGAAAGTATAGCATTAGAAGAATGAGCAACAAAATTTTCTTACTTACTCCTTTTAGTATCTTCTTCAATATCATTGATTATAATAATTTCATCTTCAACACGTAACGTCAGTTCACTGGGAGATATATCAGAAGAGGCGAGTTTATTTTCTCCCTTAACTTCCTCAGTACCTATAATTGAATAATGATCATTATCACTGCCAGAAATATTTATCAATTCTGAACTTGATGATAATAGAGTTGAAGAGCAAATAGTGGGAGACCATGTTTGATCATCAACCAGCTTACTTTCACTTTCAGGAGCACATTATTTCAGGAGCCGTGGATAAAATAAAACTGAAAATATTATTAAATAGGTCAAGAAACATATGTTATGTGATCATCATCAAAGAAAGTTTAAAAAACCTTCTAACATATTTTCAATTATATAAATGGGATTTACTAGAATCTCAGAAAAAGAGTCAGATAAGAGATTCCTTTTTAAGAGGAGGCCTTCAAACAAAAAGATTTAGCTTACTCCACCACCTTCAAAGAGGAAAAAATGTTTAAGAATCTCTCATCTTAATCTATAAATTAAAGATTACCTTAAATATATTCATAAAATATTTACCCCTTCACTCAATATTTAATTTTCTTTATGTTTCTTAAGACTAATTAATACATTTTATAGTAATTTCCAGTTTAATTTATAAATTGATTGATTATTATTATTATCTCCTTTCAAAAAAATTATTGGACATCTACTATCACAATAAACGTGGAAATTGAGAGTTCTTTTCATTGATGTATTAACGGTGAAGTAACGCATTCTTCTTCTCTATATCAAAATTTATATTTACTCACCTTTCTGCAAGAAGAAGTACAAAAGATAATAAAAAGAAGTGTATAAGATGAAATCTCTTACCCTCCAGTAAAAAGAAGGTGGATAAAGATCGCGGACATCACTACCATAGCCATACTAGTGATAACAGTAGGATAATGGAGGAGGAGGAAGAAGCCGATAATTTTAGTTATTATTCACCATCAACCCCTTAGTGGAGGTACTCGTACACAGTAATTCATTTCAATATTATTCTTCACTTGTTCATTTTTTGAATACACTGAAATTCATAAATTAACAATATGTTAATAGTTTAGAAATGTGTAAAACATCTTTCAATAAGGAAATAAAAGATAATGATGATGATGGTGATAACGATGATCAAATTGAAATAATATATGAAATATAAATTAATTGTAAATGCGTCTTTGTGTCTATGTATAAATTAAAATAATAATATCTAAGAAAATTTCGGATTTTCCTTTAAGTTACTTCAATTTCTATAACTTATATACTTTTATAGAATTCCAAGCTAAGATCAATATATTACTGTAATAAGAGCTTGTTAAACAGTTAAAGCTCAATGACAAGAGTTAAAGTGGCACAGTTTTAAAATGTGGAATTCTTACCTAACCTAACCTTCCTTTATAAGTTCACTATTTAGTTTTATAATTTTAGGATAATCATTTTCATATAACATTTCATGTTTACAGAGGGAAAATTTCAGAATATGATTTTAAATTCTTATAGTATGCTTTGCAAATACAACTGTGATTTTAATTTTGAAAATATGATTTTATAAAATAAATTATCGATTAAAATTTTTTCACACTATACTTTATAAAATAAATGTATGATTTTGAAAATAAACCTGTGATTTTAATTTTCAAAAGCATTATTTCTTCTATAACACAATATCGATTTTAAAATTTGAAAGAATGATTGAGAACGAGAACCCTGATTTTAATTTTCAAAGTATTATTTTCTAAAACAGAATATCAATTTGAAATTTTTAAAGTATGAATTTATAAAATTAGAGAATGATACTCTAAACGAAATTGTGAATTATTTTTGAAACTCTGGTTTTATAAAACGGAATATCGATTTTAAATTTTCAAATTATACTTTGTAAAAATCATGACTTTAAATTTTCGAAGTCTACTTTGCAAATAAGAGAATTCTTTTGCAAACATAACCAATTTTATTTTTTAAACTGATTTTATAAAACTGAATATCGAATATAAGTTTTCAAAGAATACTTTGTAAAATAAAACTATACTTTCTACAATAAGAGAATAATTTTGTAAACTACTGATTTTAATTTTTTCAAAGTATGATTTTATAAATAGGAATATCGATTTTAATTTTTCAAAGTATACATTGTAAAGTAAAAGTATGATTTTATATTGTCAAACTATACTTTGTTCAATTGAGAATGATTTTAGTATTTTTATAATATGATTTATAAAACAGAATATCAATTTTAAAGTTTCAAATTATTTTTTGTAAAACAAAGGTATTATTTTTAATGATCAAAGTATTCTTTGTAAAATAAGGCAATGATTTTGTAACCACAAGTGACTTTAGTTTTCTCAAAGTATGGTTTTATAAAATACAATGTCGATTTTAAATTTTCAAAATATGATTTGCAATATCAAAGTGTCATTATATAAACAGAACTGTGATTTTAATTTTTCAAAAGTGTGATTTTACTAAGCAGAATATTCATTTTAAATTTTCAAATTATATTCTAAAATATAAAGGTATGATTTTACAAGCAAAACTGATTTTAATTATCAAAACATGATTATTTTCTAAAAGAAAATATATTTTTAATTTTAAAGTAGAATTTTTATTAATGTGTGAAACTAATGTTTAAATTTCTTAAAAAAAAGTTAATTCTTATTTCTCTTTATCTTCTAAATATTTCACTTACAAATCTATCATTACAATTTTTTAATGAATTTATCCGCCACTGCATTCACAGGTTGTAACATTTTCAAATATTAAAGTTGGAAAAAATTTCTCAGCAGTGCGCAAGTATTCACTTGTTTCGGAACATGGTAAGTACAACTTTTTAGAACAATATTAAAATTTAATGTACTGAGTGAAGGAAACCCTTCATCATTCATATCTTACGTTTTTCAATTGAAACAACTTACGGATCCATTCTGCTTTTTCACTTCCTTTACAAAAGAATAATATTGCATCAAGTTCACACTGTTGTATAATTATACTTCCAATAAGAGATATAGTATATCTATTTGAATTATCCCATGATTGTCTGTGAAAGTCTTTAGTTAAACATGCACATTGCTTTTCATAACCTATTCCTAATTCAATCTTTTCACATACAAGTTTAATCATGTCATGTAATAATACCCTAGCATCACTTCAAATAATACAAAATTCGCGTGCAATAAACAGATAAGATAAAATTTAAAACCCTGCATATCTCTAAAATATTCTCGTGAACAAACTGAACTTTCACTGCATTGTTCTTCAATAAATATTGGAATTAACTGTGCATCAAATTCAGTGTCACAAATAGGTATTCTGCATTTCTTAAAAAATATGTTCATTTAAATAGTAGAGTGACTCTTCTTATAGATTACATCATTTTCGACCAAAGTTTTATGATCATTTACTTTTTCACTAAAGGTTTTGATAAAACAGATGCTCTATTCCACTCATATAAACATTTATGTTGAATATTCAAACTGCATCCACTACACTTAATTGGGCTTTCTTTTAAATCAGTTTTCACTGTTTCTAAAATGCATGAGTCTAGAATAAATACACCACAGCAAAAAATACACTCTGCCATCTTTCTCTCTTCAAGTATTCACTATTAGATCACTCAATTTCAGGACCAAATAAAAATATCTTTTCCGAGATTAGTTTCTCTCTTGAAATATCCACCTTCCTCGGAAGTAAGTTCCGTCATCCACATTCAGAAATCACTACTCTAAATCCACCCCAATGTTCATGTTTCTTTAAATATTCATAATATATCTGTATAAAATTACTCGGTATAAACACAGAGTTCCAAGTACGATCATTGAGCAATTCAGCACGTTCCTCTTCATTCAAATATTCAAATCCCAGCTAAGACAAGCAAATGTGAATAGTAACCTGATAAAAACATCCCGGACAAACTGAAACCTTTCAAAATTATCCCAACTACCTATGGCCTCCATTTACTAAGTTGTTCAATAATATTATTCCCGCACTGACAAGACAAAATACCAGATTTTCCATCACTTTTAGAAGATACAGCTTCATCAACATTTGAGTTTAATTTAGTATAATTTTGCACAGATGGAGAAGATTCGCTTTTAAAATCACTGTCAGTATGTAAATTACTTTCAATACTTTCAGAACAATCAAACTTTATTTCTCAAGAATTTTCCAAAGTTAGTAAAGAAGTATTTATAAGATCACTGTTCAGTGAATTCAAAGTTAGTGAAGAATCACTTGAAGGATTCACTCTTTTAACTATTGAAGAAAATTGAATAACACTTTCAAAGCCAGGCTGTATCAAAGAACTAGGGCACCTATATTTTATGTCTGCTAATGTTAAGGCAGCACGTTCTTCTTCCTCCAGAGCAGAAATAAAACTGTCTGATGAACAACTGTTTTCATTCCAAAATAAGCTTCCAAAATTCATGGTAAGTTTACAGTTAGTCTAGTCCTTTCGCTGCTAAATTCGACTTTAGTCGAACTCATGATGTTTACCTTTGGCTGCGAAATTCGACTATAGTCCACAACGTCTATTTTTGTTTATACTTCGCTGTGAAATTCAACTTCAGTCACTGATTGTATACAAAATATTTCGTAGCGATAATACATTTCATTGTGCTGCAAACTGGCGGTGTTTCTTTGAACTACACATTATTTTGAAAATGTTCTCTTTGTCAATTTGAAATATTCGTTTGTTTCTAGTGTGATCTGTTACATAGGTTTTAATGGGCAATAAAATAGACTACAGTTTGAAATGTTAATTCCGCATCGAGGTGATGATTTTTGCCCACAATCGAATTTAATAAATTTTCTTGCTTATAGGCGGCAACACTGAAATCCTATAGCCTACTGAATTGGTTACCATAGAGTTCTTTCTTGACCGTAGCATGAAATATTCTTGCCGAACGTCATGCGGAAACTATGAATGTTACAAAAGAATTTTTAGAAAATTAATTTCGAAATAGGCTGTTTAACACTGGCAAATGAGATGCATGGCGTGGATGAAACACAGAACAGACGTCTTTCGATATTGGGAAATAAACTGGTACCAGATTAGGTGCGAAAAATTTGAGGAGTGCAGAGAATCATAAGAATGGTCAATAATAACATTTATCTAGAAAATATCAAAACAGGAAGAAACTATATAAATAGGATGGCAACACTGACAATCGAGATGCGCGTAGAGGTCGGGGACAACAAATATACCTTTTTTAGTTCTTGTGTTAATATTTATATCAAGTTACCTATATAAGGATAGTCAATAATAGCAACGTTTATCTAGAAAATATGGAAACAAGAAGAAAATATTATAATAGGATGACAACACTGACAATCGGGACATGCGGAGAGGTCGGGGACAACAAATATACCTTTCTCAGTTCTTGTACTAATATTTATATCAAGTTACGTACATAAGATTGGTCAATAATAACAACATTTATCTAGAAAATATCAAAACAGGAAGAAACTATTATAATAGGATGGCAACACTGACAATCGGGATGCGCGGAGAGATCGGGGACAACAAATATACCCTTTTTAGTTCTTGTAGTAATATTTATATCAAGTTACCTATATAAGAATAGTCAATAATAGCAAAATTTATCTAGAAAATATGGAAACAAGAAGAAAATATTATAACAGGATGGCAACACCGACAATCTGGATGCGCGGAAAGGTCGGGGACAACAAATATACCTTTCAGTTCTTGTAGTAATATTTATATCAAGTTACCTACAACTTCGCTAAGAAAATAAGACCTTCTCTAGAAAATAATGTTATACATACTGTTGTAAATAGGTTGGCAACACAGAAAATCGGGTGTGTCAGGAGCGTAAAAAAATAGATAATTCGCATACTGTGGTGACAGGGAGTATTTGTGCAACGTTTGGTTTCGATTCTAAGAATTAATTTTTTTTATGAATTAATGCCAAAATTTGGGGATGGGCCTCAAAAATAATTATGCAGCGAATCACCAATCACCTTCTTACTTTTAAAACTCACTGAAGATACACTTTCACATTTTCAGTATGTCTTATTCAATTAACTTTATTTACTCACGTGCACCAAATCTTTCCTTTATCAATAATTCATTGCATAATTCCTCTATTTTCTTTCCCAGTAGAAAACGAAGTTCGTATTCAAACTTTGCTTTAAAATGATTTGATACAGGATGAGTATTTACATAAATATCTTATCTATATTTTTTGGATGTAATAACACTCGATAAACACTATCATTTAAAAATTGTAAGCGATTCTCTTCACTTGATGGAGATCCAGCAATTAAATATCCCATAAACTACTGTTCACTTTTCCATTTTTTCCAAAATACACATGATGAACAAATAAGGATTTCCTTTGTATTTGAATTACGAATAGATTTCAGTATGCACGATTGATTTACCCACTTTGATGGACATCCACAAGAGGATGTTTCACTTACTGCAGCTTGAGTTACCGATAAGTTAACAGCACTCCTGTTCTCTGCCATGACAATAACAAAACTGTGCACAAATAATTTATAGTAAGTGTATAACCTATTTTTTAAACTGAACTAGAAAATTCCACGTTGCTGAAATGTCTCGAATTACACCCGGAGACAAAAATAAAGGAGGTCAACCTACTTTCTAGAATTCCACAGAAAATAAAAGAAGGTAATAAAAAGATTGTTCTAGAAAGTTCGTGTTCGAGAAATTTCTAGAGCTCCAAAGGAGAAGCCTTATAAGGAAAGAAGGTTAACCTACTTTCCAGGAATTTTCCAAACTAACTATAAAATAATGTGAGACAAAAATAAAAGGAGGTCAAGGAACTTTCCAACGAGCATCCAAAGATGTCAGAGAAACAAATACAACTTCTCACAAGCTACTTTTCCAGAAGAAGTGCACATGCAAAGCTCATGGCCCTGAGCATGAAAACGCGAGACAGAAAAACAGTTCTCCAACAGTAGTTCTCCGGTACGTTCACGGGCAATCTGTGCTCCTTGGCATTCACTAAAATGATCATGCTATAAATAAATGAATTATCTTTATCACCAGGTTCAGGTGTGTGTGTGTGAGTGATAACCGTAGGAATTCACAGGTATTATAAAATTTAACTTAGGTTACGTCATCACCTATAGAGGTTCCCCGAACATCAAAAGATTTTAGAGAGGTTACATCATCACATTAAGTCTAAAATCATCTTCCATTCCCTCTATTACGAGGACCGAAAGTAAAGAAAATTAGGTAAAGTCAGCATTAAAAAATCTAATACACGTCATCACCTAAAAGATTCCATAAATTTTCAAAAGTATGAAAATGAAGTTATGGTAAACCAGAATCGAAAGATCTAGAAAATGTAGGTTAGGAGCAGTGTGACGTAAACACACTACCGTTAGATGAAAAAGGTCACTGAACTAAAGAGTAGGTCAAATAACTTGTGCCCTAGGCTGCAAAAATGTAAAATCTGCAAATAGTATCTACTAAGGAGATTTAAATGTGAAAATCATTGCATCACAGGCAAAATCACTCCTTTTACACAGACTCCATAAAATCTGTTTGTGAATTGACTTAAATGGTTCTCTGACAAGTTGTAATGCAAACCATGAAACAAATTGAGTTAGAAGCACCTCTAATTTTAAATAATTTGAAGAACACTATACTATATCTAAATGAAGCTTTGATTGAAGCGTCATATGTAACGAAAAACAAACTTGACTTAGATACCTGGAGTGTTAAAAAATATTCCCTTCAACAACACATAGACATATAGAAGAATACCCTGATATTGTGAGAAGATACACACACAAACCTTGGAACAATATATGGAAAAAACATTAGTGAAATACCAAAATTGCCACAATTCCACTACAATCGTTACAAAATGACTTATAAAATTTACGAAACAAACAAAAAATGTATGAAAAAGGTTTTATAAACAATAACTTATACTCAAAGTTTTTTTAAAAAGACGATTTAACACACAAAATTCAAATTTGCCTAAAAGACACAAAAAGTTGGATTCAATGGAATCAAGTTGGAATCGAGTATTTAACAGAAAAAAACAGAATATCAATATTTTCCAAAATCGCGAGATTAATAAAATGGTTTACAGTTCAGGCATTACTGATTTTTGTTTAAGAATGGGAACAGACAAATGCAGTTTTATTTAAAAACCAAATTATACTGTGGTATAATCAAATGATCGAAAAAGAGAAAATGAATATTTTCGCAGAATATAATAATCTTACGACAGTATTAATAGAGCAGTAAATTTTTTAAATTAAATGTAGAAACTAATAATTTTAACTTTTAGTGGAACTGAAAAAACAGTAATTGTCAATATAGAATAAAGTTGTAAACTGAAAAAAAGAATTAATAAAGAAAAATGGTAGAGTATTGGCGTAGCATTAGGGATATCGTGGGTTCGATCTCAGCGGCCAACAATACTGACTGAGTTTTTTCAAATGGTTTTTCATCAGTCACACCAGGCAAATGCTGAGATGGCACCTTCAACATATGTCCCAGCCCGAATCCTCCCCCTGTCACGGCCTGAGCCTTAGACTCCTAAAGGCCATAAATATAATTCAAATTAAAAAATATTGTGAACAAAACCAGTTAAAACTAATGAGTCCAGACTGGTCTCCGTATTTAAAAAGGTCCATAGGAATTATTAGTTTGTAATTATTAAGTTACACACTATTAAGCCTTTCTTTTTATTCTTGTAATAAAGTAATATATGTGATTGGTTTATTAGCTTGTAACTTAATAATTTAAGTTAATCATTCTTACTGTCTTTTATAAATACAGAGTTCAGGCTGGACTGATTAATTTTAACGAGTTTTGTTAATTTTTTTTATTTGAATTCATTTTAAGGCCTTCAGCCATCGATGGCTAAGGCAAAGATATGGGGGGAGGATTTGGGAATGTGTCGGCCGGAACCTATGTTCAAGGTGTCATCTCGGAATTTGCTTAGTGTGAATTAGGAAATAACCGGGAAAACCCTGGGATCGAACCTACGACCTCCTCGAATGCTATACTAATGCTCTACCACTTAGTTAGGGCGTTTCGTCTTGTTCTACAAAAGAACTGAAACGAAGATACTGTATGTCACTTTTTAACCAATTAAATTTACTTTGCTAAAAGACATTACGCGTACTGCTGCTTAAGCTAATTATACAAGTTATGCAGAAGTGGCTGTGCACTTCTGTTAGCAAAAATCAACATGATCCCATTGAAATACCATCTAGAAAATTGGTACATACATTCTAATCAGAAGCACATTAACATTTTTTTAATCGATTTCGAGTTTTTGTTTAGAAAGTTTTGTTTATTTATTAAAATATAAAGATTAGTTTAATAAAGTCAAGTAATATATCAAATTACAGCTCTTTAAATTCTAAATCGAAGTGTGAAAGCTTGAACTGTCTAGAAGAAACAGTTTTTGAGATTATGGCTTTTAAAGGTTTCAAAGCACGTAAAAAATCCGTTCGTCTTATTTTTCATTTTTAACAATTTATAGCTCAAAAACCAAAAGTGATAAAAACATTATATTTTACATCCTTACCAATAGTATTACTTATATACAAAATATTTCGGATTTCCTAGCCTTCAAGTTCTAGACCATTGGTTGATTTGATTTGTAATGTTTTTATAACGTAACCCTTTATAAAACAAAACTTTACAATGTATCCAAATATGTAAAATATTGTCTACACACGCAATAAATCTATTAAAAAATCAATTGACTAACATAGAACTGCGCAAAGTCCTCTTCCAAAATACGCCACGTAACAAAAATAGCCTTGAGGTATAAATATTTACTCCCAACTGCACAAGAGAGTCTAAAAGGTAGTTTGAAATGGAAAGCTTTCGACATGGCATAATTAAGAGACAAAATAGTTACATTCCCTATAACCTATTGTTTAAAATATAGGTGGAGAACTGACCAGTCTATTCAATAGACGAAGGTCGCTCATACGTATATGCATTCGACATTTTAATGAACGCAGGAATACCCAAATGTAAAACACTATTAACAGTCAACTAGTGAACAATACCATTTACATGCTTGTTTGCATGTTTCTCCAGCCAAATGAAGGATAAAAATCTAAAGTTCTGGTGAGAAGCGAGCGCTTAATTCTAATCTTAAACACGTTAAATTATAAACTCAACAAAACAAACAGGATAATATGTCCTGCAGACAAGCATGCAAATAAGTACAGCCATACAGAGGGTTGCCATTCATCAATAGACGCACACATACAAAGACACAGAGAGCGAGAGAGAAAGATAGAGAGAGAGAGGAGGTAGGGAGGGAGCTATACAGCTGTGACCGTAATTTGAAAAGAGGATGGAGAAATATGCGGAAATTATAAGCTTGATGTTTCCTCAAACAATGAGAAATTAAATTACAATTAATGGTGGTCCTCTAGGGTCTCCAAAAACTGAGAGTAGCAGAGGAAGACTAGAGAAAAGCATTACGAGTGAGAGATAGAGAAAGATGGGTAGAGATAGGGGCAAAGCAAATATTCTAAAGCCTTAGTCCGTAGAGAACAAATGTTTGACCGTTGGAAAATATTACAAATCCAAAGAGATTAGAGGTCACAGCAAAACTACAGTGTGCTCGGTCGATATTCCTGAATAACTTTTGTTAATCGTTTACAAAAGTTTGAAACTCACTATTTGAATAGGCCTTCGCAATACTTCTTCCGGGATTACATTGTTCCGCGATTAAAGCATACACATAGGAATATAACTCATCTAATACGGAACTAAAATACTAGAATACAAAAATAGAAGTCCCAATGCGGGAGGAAAGTTGTAATAACTACCGGAAAATACAATTCAAATGAGAAATATAATCAGAATGTTAAGAATTAAATGAAAGCAGAACAGAGTGTTTATAGCACGAAGTACGGAACAGAAACGGAAGTACAGGAACATCAGAGAAGCTTATACTAGAAGGATTATACACAGGCGTTCACGTATAACTTTCCCATTCTAACTGAATGCTGATAACAAGAACTTACGTTTCACTCATTTTATAGCAACACTTATAAAATGCTTCATGAAAGATAATTACGTCGCTGCCACAGGTACTAGCCTAGAACCTAGCTGACAAATCTCTCTACTCGTGGTTGGTATGCGTCCCTTAAGTCCTGTACGCTCACCAACCACGCTAATTGTGGCGGAGAAACTGAACAAACCATGCCTCGAGAGTCTTCTTATAAGTTGCTTACTTCCTGCTCACACGAACTGTAATGCTACACAAAACTATTGCCTCTGCTTGTTCTCCCTCTTGTGGTGGCGTTATGTTTACATTCGTTACGACTGCGCTCCTACCTGCAACGGAAAAAACTAGGTAACTGATGTGTTGTAGCCTTGGATAACTTTATCCTTAAATAACAGAAACACAATGGATCCTAGACTATTTTTATTTCACTGCTGATAATTGGAAACGGAACGGCTCTTTGTACACAAACGGTGTATAAAAGCTCAATAACGTTTAATAAACAGATAATTGCAAGAGGACAGTTTAGCAAATAGTGGCTTGAAGAAAATTATGGGTAAATATGATATAATGATGGCCGTTCAATGCGTTTAATCAATTTGCAATTTTGGGTACGATAAGTAAATTCAATGTCTTTATATCAGTGACATATAAGTTATAAACTTATAAATCACCCAAATAGTTTACAGATAATGTACTAGTTGCGATACATATTACACCTCTGATACATGCTACACGCCCTACTCGTCCACAATTTTGTAATCTGCCACGTTGGATTCAATGTAATATTTTCCAATTGAATAGTCACGCGATCACTAAGGGTTTCTTACTTTTTGAAGTAAAAAAAAAATGTTCTATTTATGTTAAACGTCTCTACGTAGTTGAATTTGGCATAGATGTGTTTGAAAGACATTGGTAGCCACCCAGTGCCGGATCTAAAAGTTTCCTATGGGGGCAAAGTTAAATTTCGCCGCCCTATCCATCGTTCTTTTTAGCTAAACAACAGACCCCCGACGCGACGGCCGCAACATTGTTATCTTCTCTGGAGCCTTTCGTGGCATCGCTATTACTAACTCCAGTAAGGCAGTAGACCTGCCTATCTGACTTGAATCGCAGTTTTTAATTTTGAAGAACATAGGTTGTATGGAATAACGTAAAAAAACGTCTTAGTGTGCAGTATTGAAATTGTGAACAGGAGTACGTCAATTTAAATTTAATAGTCAATTTTACTTCATTTTTAGGAGCTTTCATTTGTTTTATTTTTAGCTGTTTGCCGCTCCCTAAACGTGTCGCCCGGGGTACTTGCCCCCTTTTGCCCTCCTAAATTCGGCACTGTATCCATCGCATTATTGCCAATTTAATCAAATATTATCCGCGTATTGTTTTAGATCTTTTTGCCTATGAACAAAACTTACGTGTATCAAGACCGTACAGGGCAAACATTACTAAGAAAGAAACGGTCAGCGCTACCTTCAGCAGTGATGAATTACCACTACGAAGAAAGAATAGAAATTCATTTTGTTTTGCTCAGTTCGGCATGAATAGAAGTATTTTTTAAATAGAAAATATCCAAGAACGCTTTTTACATATTTTTAAAGTAATATTTTTCTTTAATATACAGAGGAAGTATGAAAAACAAGGGAGGACAACAAGAATTATAATTTAATTTAAAAGATTGAAGGTTCCTAGTTGTGTCGAAGGGAAGGTGTAATATAACTAGCTAATAGTCAATCACTTCCAGCTACGTAGTAAAAGTAGGCTTATCAGTAATGAACATTAGAAAAATCAGTAATTACTTTACTCATAGGAGTTTATTGAGAGGCTTATATAATAACTTAACTAAGCCATGTAAAGTAAAGTAAACAATATTGTTAATCAGATAACACTTCTATACTTTTACAAATGTATTGGATGTTATTTGAAGGGTGGGCAAGGGGGGGGATTTCCTAATACCTCGTGTGTTTTCCCTTGTACCTCTTATCCATTTTATTATAGGCAGGGAAAATCAGTATATTTACAAACTACTCCAATATCTGTAGGTATGTTTGGATATTTATTCAACCCCCCCCCCCCCCCAACCCCTTTCCGCGAGAAATAACACATCGCATAGCCTACGAAAGGTACTCCTTTATTTTGCTACCAGCAGTACAAGGATGCTCGGAAATTTGCGGATGGGCTCTTGTGAATGAACTCTGAAAATTATCCGACTTTGATATACTGTTAAGGTAACTTTTTTTTTATTTTGCTGTGGATTTCTTGGATTTGTCCGACGCAAGGGTACAGACTGAAAGACCCTCAGGGATTGAAATACAGACCGGGCTCCAAAACATCCATGGTCCGTTTAGGAAACAATGAATAATTGTCAAATTTTAATGTCGAACATTTGCAAGTTAATAGAGTAACAATGACACTCTCTTTATCTCTCTTACATTTCATTCTAAATCGATTAGAAGGAAAAATGTTAATAATTTTTTCCACAGCTTATTTCCAGAGCACATAAATTAAACTTATCTTTGAGTCCTTTGGATTTAGAGAATGAAAGAATGATACTTTTCAAATGATTTCGCAATAGAATTCTTGTTTCAGTTTAAACCTGAGGACTATTGTTCCTTGCTAACTCCACGCATTGAAAATAAAGCTGACCAAATTCAACTTAACACTGCTAAAACGTTCTAATTATAAGCCCTCGTATGCATACATCACGTTGTTCGCAATTACATGTAGTTTTAATTCATCTCTGTGTGAGGGCGGCAGTGGTGGGTGGTAGCCAAAAATATCGTGAGTGAAACAGGGCTAATACAATCCCAGTCACCCTTCCTAAAACATATAAGATATTCAGAGAGTGAAAACGTGTTTCAGCATCTCTCCAGAAGTCCGTGGACCATGACGTAATGGGTTTCGATGTTGTAACCAGGAGAGTTCGTATAGGAAGGTTTGTTGCTAATGTGAAAGAGAAGTGTTGCAAACCATGCGGAAATTTTGAATTGTGTACTTCAATGCTGAAAATGTTTTCTTTTGGTGTGATTATTGCAGCGCTGTTACTGATCTCCGGAGTGGAAGTTAATTCAGGCCCTATGTATGACTTGTACAAAAAATTGGAAGGAATGGATAAGAAAATAACAGACATTTCTAATGTAACAAATAATTTGAGTGTGCAGCTTCAAGTGGTGGTGAACGAACTTAGTGTGGTGAAGAAGGAAAATAAGGAACTAAAGAAACAATTAGATATTAATTGTGAGCTTTGGATAAATTGGGAAACCAATCACTGCGTAACAACCTAATTTTTAGTAATATTGGAAATCTTAACACAGTTGAATTCTGGGAGGAATCTGAACAACGAGTAATAGAGTTTGTCACAAAACAACTAAATGTAGATTTAAACTCTGAACATATTGAAAGAGCGCATCGACTCGGACGTGGACCAAATGCACCGATAATTGTGAAATTTTCTGCTTTCAAGGACGAAAATTATATTCTTAACACTGCTTATCGTGCTAAAGGAACCAGAATTGTGATTCCAGAAGATTTCTCAGCCAATGTGGGTGAAATAAGGAAATAGCTATTGAGCTATATGAAGGACACTCGTGCAAGAGGTGATCGTGCGAGGCTTCAGTACAATAAACTATACATTAATAATAGACCTTTCACCCTTGAACAGCCACAAAAAAGTGAAAAAAAATATTAGTACAAAGTGAAGAAATCGTTCAAAACAAACCTGCAGAGGTTGTAACACTGCATGCTCAAAAGGAAGTTATCTCAACCACCTGTGAGGATACCCCCACCTCTAGCAATAAGAGACAAATGACCAGAGCCACCCATTCACCCATGGCACTGCCTCTAAGGAACAAAGTTTGACAAAGAAAGGAATGTGAAAGGGGAAAGGGTAAGTTTTCCTTAACTGACGTCAGTGAAGTGTATAATCATTTTCCAGATATAACTAGTGGTTTTAGTGAAACAAGGAAACTTTTGCGAATTTATAATCAAAATGCTAGATCCTTGCCCGGTAAAACAAATGACTTTTTCTGTAGTGTAATATCGAATAATTAAGATATAATTACAATTACTGAAACTTGGACTAATGAAACTCATTATAACAGTAAATTATTTGATAATATATATACTGTTTTACGACAAGATCGCAATATTAATAAAACTGGAAAGTCAAAGAGTACTTATCTCGGCTCTTGGAAAATACAATCCTTGTTAATTGAATAACTGTGATGATATATATGAGTGTCTCATTGCTAGAATAACTGTAAAGGACCAATGTTTATCTGTTTTGTATATTTTGATTTTGATAATAACCTATTTGCATGCATTGAATCCACTTGTCCGCAAGGAAGTCCTGTTCTCCTCATTGACTTCAATTTACCGGAGAGAACCGGTACCGAATTTGATTTTGAGCAAACCACATCTTTAAAGTGTAGAAATGTATATAATTTTATAAATTTTTATGATTTGAGATCGTTCAACAATGTTGCCAATAATAGTAATCGCACACTAGATCTAGTTCTGTCAAATCTTGAAAATGTTGAAGTTCTTAGAGAATTGGTACCGTTGGTACCGGAAGAAACCAATCATCCAGCTATAATATAGACATACTTAACAGAAAGGTCAAGAAAGAAAAGCAGAAAAGTAACACTTATTATTACAATTTTAAGAAGGCAAATTTTCTGATGTTGTATCAGGAACTACAAGCTATCGATTGGGAATTCTTACAAATGTATCGGAATGTTATTGACCTAGTGAGTAAATTCTATGATATTGTCTATGAAATATTTGATAGGTGTGTTCCCCGTAAAATAAGTACAGATTCAAAGTATCCGTGTTGGTTCACCAAAGATATTATTAGCAAACTTAAGGTCACGGGATATTTTCATAAACAGTCCGTTGTCAAAAGGATGAACTCAACACTTTTCTATCAAGAATTTTCTCGATTACGTAGAGAAATTAAGAAAGACATAAGAATTGCCTATAAGAGTTTTATAATTAATTCTGAAAATAATATCAATACCAATTTGAACGAACTATGAAATTTTATCAAAAATAAAAAACGGGGCCTACCGCCTAATGTATTAAGATTTGGTAAGGAGTTGTCTAGCAATGATGAGATAGGGAATGCATTCACTCAGTATTTTCAATCGGTCTTTCTATCCTCCTCTAACACATATAATAATCTTAATAGTTATGCTGTTAGTAATAGAAATGATGAAATAGGGACACTGTGCATTGACCAAAAACAAGTACAGGAAGTTGAAAATGCTATCAGAAATTTAAAATCGAAGACGACAGTTGGTTCTGATGGCATTCCCTCATATGTAGTAACGGGATGTGTCGATATATTTAAATATCCCTATTGATAGCATTTAACTTCTCCCTAAAAACATATACTTTCCAAGCCAAAGGAAAATCTGCCCTGGTTTGTCCTATCCCAAAATCTAATAATAGTAGAGATATTAATGACTTCAGGCCAATTGCAATATTACCAGCTTTTGCAAAAAGTATTTGAACAGATCTTATACAAGTAATCATATTCAACCAGTTATGTCAACTAAGCAGCACGGCTTTGTTTCTCAGAAATCCACGATAACAAACTTAGCAGTTGTTACGGACTACATGCCAAATTCGTTGCTGAAGAAAAACAAGTTGATGTGATTTATATTGATTTTGAGAAAGCATTTGACAGAGTTAATCACAATATATTACTGGAAAAATTAAATCACTATCACTTCTCACCCACTGTGATTAGGCTCCTCTATTCATACTTAACAAATCGCAAGCAAGCAGTTGTCCATAAAGAATACAAATCATATGAATATTCTGCACTCTCAGGAGTTCCTCAAGGTTCGAAACTAGGACCTTTGTTATTTCTCTTATTTGTTAATGACCTTCCTGATTGTGTGCCTGATAATGAAAAATTGTTATTTGCACATGACTTTAAAATATGTACAAAAGTCAACTCTATCGGAGACTGTATAAGGTTTCAACAAAGCTATTAATCAACTTCTTAATAAGTGGTGGGCTATTAATCAACTTGGAGTCAACATAAGTAAATGTAAAGTATTATCATTTAATAGAAATAAAACCACTCATCAATTTGATTATTCCATTAATGAAATTGTACTAAACAGACCTACTGTAGTTAAGGATCTTGGTGTCAGTTTTGACTCGAAATTGACTTTTAACATAAATGTTACATATATAACAAATGAAACCTTGAAGTTACTAGGATTTGTCATGAGGACGGGAAGAGAGTTCAACAATATACAAACATCTAAAAAAATACTATGCTTATGTTCGCTCGAAGGAAGAATAGACTCCTTCTATTTTGAATCCATATCAATTAAAACATTGTCAACAATTGGAGAAAATCCAATCAAAATTTCTTAAATTCCTGACTTTTAAAGAAACTCGAATCTATCCTGCTTATGATAGTTACAATGCAGTCATTAAGAACTTTAATATTCAGAACTTGGAACAAAGGTGTAACATTGCTGATCTGCCATTTCTTCAAAAAAGTGTTCAAAGTAAGTTAGATTGTATAGATTTAGTTTCAACATTACAGTTTCGTGTCCCATCATCTAAAACTCGCGTTAATAATACTGGTCTCTTCCACTGTAAAAAGGCAAGAACCAATATCTTGATGAGGTCACCAATCTGGAGAATTTGTACAATATATAAGAAATTATGTACAGTTCGCAATGGTCTGGACGTATGCTATATGTCGCCTAAAGAATTTAGAGATGCCATTGTCAAAAAACCTCTGTACAACTACTTTGTAAAGCTCAGCACTATAATTAGGGTATTGCCTGTTGTGTTGTCTCTAAATAAATAAAGGAAGAAAGCTGAAATTGTAATTTAAATTCAAACTGCAAAGAATACTGAAGATATAGAGCACATGGTACAGCAGATCCATGTAAAGGAAATGAATTTGTTCTACACAGGCGCAATTTTATTTTTTTGCTACTTTATATTCTGAGAGATCCTAGCACAGTGTTTTCTAACATTTTCCGTCACCTAAATACATTTAACAAAACTTTGGGAAGCCCTGGCTGCATGGCACGAAATATCTTAATCTAGCCTAGAAGAAAATATAAAGGAGGATTGTAAAGTTGGTGAACCAACCAAACAATTCATACTTTTGAATACTGATTTTCGTGTAACCCTCATGCTGCCTGGAGGGACCCTAGGGTTCCGCGGACCCCCAGTTGGGAATCCCTGCCCTAACACGTGCACAGAAGGAAGGTAATTAAGTTGAGAGTGTCAGTGGTCTATCCATGTTTTTCCTGTTGACAGAATGAACTATTCTCGGTGGTTAAGAGTTTTCTCAGAAGAGTGCTTACGTCGTCATCAGTATTTTCAATGTTGAAAACGAATCATCTAAGACTTCAGGATTAAGTAATATTGCAAGATATCTAGATAAGATATGAACCATCTTTTAAGTATGAACTAAATCATATCTTTCCCTTTTTGTGACAAAACTTGTAGAAAATTTCAGTTGGTTAATAAGCTCAAATCAAAGTTTGAAAAACTTTGTTACTTTTCCTGGTGTACCCGAATCAACAACTAGATTAATTATCATAGACTTCATAACATTCGCAAGGAAGGTTCTAATAAAAGGTTTGAATCTGAAGTCGATTGGAGGTGGAAAACTTTGGAATATTATTGATAGATGGTATATATGAACTATTTTATTGAAAGAATGAAAAATTGTTTAATTAAAAAATTATGGTTAGATTTTATGATAGAATACTGTTAACTTTGTTTGAAACTAACAATTATTGTTATTGTTTACTTTATTTGAAAATAAGAATTGAATTAGACATCTTTGAAAACGTTATACTGAAAGTTCAAACTTTGGAAATAATTTTGGAATCATATAGGAGATTATTGTATGTAAAATGGATTATAAAACCTATTGAAAACTTCATATGAATTATCCAAGATAGTTAATTGAAGAAAGGAAATATGCATAATGTATTATAAGGTATTGAATCGTATTGTATGTATAAGAAATACATCTGTATACAAACTTGGGAGATGCTAAAGATTGTAGATCACATTTGATTACAAATAAATGTCGATATTATATGTTTCGAAATAGTTTATAGAATTCCTGTGTATAGAAGTATGGAAATATATAATTATCTTGAAATAACTTCAGGGATAAACTTTAGATACATCACCAATATCGGCTACCTTAGTTTACAGTTTCTTATGAAAACAAATCTAATTTGATAATCTTTGGATATCTAAACGTATTAAACCAACATATTGAAAGTTTTAAATTATATGCCCAATATGTAACTAGAATAAACGTGCTGATAAATAAAATAGTATTATTTTATGTTTTGCATGCTAATAGCGTTAAAGTTTGTATAAGTTTAAGACACTCATATAAAGGACCATCAGAATATAGATTATCAGAACCATAATACAGAAGTATGATGAACTTACTTGGAAAAATAGGCCTATTGGAATACCATCAACTTTCAATACGTTGAAGAGGTTAAACCATAAACATGAAGACGAAGATGGGAATTCATTGAACAAAGGAAAGAGAAAGATGAAGAAATATTTAAATTAATCATTTTTCATTAGTTTTATTATTTAAATTGTCCAACAATTAAGTATCATTAGACGAAGTCACGAACTAATGCACCTTACTGGGCGTAAAACGACAACCATAAAAAATTGTAAAATGTAATAATTTTAAATAAGGTTCATAGAAAGAGAAACATAAGGTATCAAATATGCGAGAACATATCAAACTTTCAACAAAAAAAGAATATTAGACTCAAACAAATAAAGGTTAGTGGTTTGATTCCTCATTGATTTCTCATTCATTGAATTTCCTTATTGATTCCTCAAAAATTCCTCATTGATTTGATTCGTCATAGTCACTACTTATAGGGGTGGATTTCGGTTTCATTTTTTAGTCTGGACCACAGCTTGGAAGAGGCAGTACAACGGACCATTATAAGAGTATTCTTTGTCTGGCCAGGCATTTGGACAGTGATTCTGCTAGACCCAACTGGGAGATGAGGGTACCATACCCCAAATGCTGAAGCGCACCCCAACTTATTTTTGTTACTATAAAAATCGATAGAAACCCTGTAAAACCCTTCCAATGTTGACTTTACACCCAATCCAGGCACAATCCCTGCGTCTGGAAACATTTAACCTGGCCGAACGAGGCCGGACAAGGGCCGAACCTCACCCCTGAGTACTTCAGAAATAAGTAAATAAAGGTTTGAAGCGTAAGTGCAATTAAATACTCTAGCAAAGAAAAATGAGATTTTATAAGCCAAGCAATGAAACTGGGAAAGATAAATTATGAGTTAAAAGAAGGTAAATGTAAAACTAACTATACCGATGGTGCACAATATACAACTGAAAGAGAAAAGAAAGTGAAGTTGTGTACGTTCATTCTCATGCGCCTCCCGAATAGACTGGTTTTGTAGCAATGCATAAAATTGCTACCATACCCAGCAAGCAAAATCCCGACCGGGGCGGCAGCCCGACCAACTAGTAGTCGGGGGAAAGATCGGCGCAACACGTAAATGGCGTTTGGTTGTTGGGCCATTCTCCAAGCCGCCGCCGGGGTAAGCATAGAGGCATAATCCCGCCCAAAACCCGCTCGCCGACATCGGCTCTTTGCCGTTTTTTTAAAATCCTGACATCAACCTGCCCGTCGGTCTCTCCTTTGCTGACCAAATGCCAAAGTCGGGCCGACATCGCCTGGATTGCTGGGTAGTGTTCCTTAGATGGGGTACGCAACTCCATATTTCGCAAATGTGATTTTCATGAAATAAAATGTGATAATGCATGGACATGTGGAAAGATAAATGTAGGAGATTGTCTTTAAAGAGATCGGAGAGGTTGTTATTATTTAGAGGTCATTGTACTACTTTAATATTGTTGATATTTCAATATGAGAGCCAATATATGAATATCTTTGTACAATATGCTATCCTGCCATCCTATGTAACTAGAATCCAGAATAATGCGCAATGTATCTATTAATTCTGATATGTGATTTTTATTAACCGTTTCCATTCCACGTTTGAAGAGGTTTCCAAATGTTTTCTGTCTCTTTAGTTGGAGACATATCACTTGGTACGGTACCATCTCAGGTGATCTGCGTAGGAGAAGTTCCCATTTGAGTTCTGCCTCTTTCGCTGGAGACATCTCACTGTCAGTTGGTACGGTAGCCTCTGGTAAGGAACAAGCAAGACGTTCTCGAGTTGGTTGTATCTCGTCCATTGTACACCGCGCATCCGAATCGGTAGTCTCTCACACGCGAAGGAGGTCAGTGGTTTGAGTACGTTGAACTTTACATCATCGCACTTATCCAAGAAAGTGATGCCCCGTGTTATGGGGAATCTTTAAAATGAGGAGGAAGTAAGTTCTTACAATTAGAGGAGAGCCCTGTTAATTTGTGCGACGCAACCAACGATTGTATGTGCAATAAATGCAAGGAACGAGCCATAGTCTTCGACTGATCACTGTTACAGAATGCACCCTCGTCGGGCACCCTCCGGTAGGGCTTATTCTGTGACAGGCGTTCGAACAGAATACGACTGTAGCCCAACAGCGATTATAAAATCTAAAAGTGAAATAAAGTGAAAAGTGAAAGTGAATTCTATAAATGAAGTGAAATATTATCTCCCTAAGAATGGGGAAGGGAAGAAATTTTTGCCTAAAAAGATGGGGAGGAATAAAGGAGAAGAAGGAAGCAAAACTTAGGAATGAAGAGAAGGAATGAACGTCGCTGTTGGGCAAAGACCTAAGCTCTGAACCGGAAGAGTAGAGACATTCTGCAGTAACTTGCATATGCGTTTTGTGCATTACATATTGTAGTTTGTACTGTATGTGTCCTTTGTATTTTACTTGTATGTGCTTCATATTGTCTTATTTAAAAATTCTCGGGTCCTTGTGCAAAAGGTGTTAAGTCACAAAACTTTAGTTCTGCGAAAACTTGATTTGGAAGTTGGAAATACACAGCACTTCTCTACTATGAAGCGCTCTAACATCTTTAAAAGACGAGATAGGACTTAGCCGATTACACACAATTTTAGAGAGTTTCGTTCTTAGGGAACGTGGAAACCCCATTTTTTGAAACTTTGTACTTAACTCCTTTTGCACAAGCACCCCAAATTGAAAACAATTAAAAATAAATTAAAAGTATGAGTCGGGTTGTCATTGATACTAACCCCCACATAACCAAATACATGCTACTTCCGCACGCAATTAGTTCAACTTATCTGCTGTCAAAATATTATGAACAGACTAGAAAGAAAACGAAAGAATGTCCGTTGTCAATGGAAGTCAATCGGATAACCGTTCCCACATAAATAGATTCTAATCAAGTGACGATGCAGGGGTGTAGGTGGACGCTTAATTATTAAGGTACCGTCACTGGTGAAACAGGAAATCTCTAGAAACATTTTATCAAAACGGCCGGCGAAAGCAAACCTCCCAAACAGCACAAGGTATTGGGTCAATATTGGTTTCGAATAGCGAAAATAGGATGATATTCAAAATTAAACACACTAGTATGGTGACTGAAAAGGAAAGTTAACATCAAAGGAAGGGGGAATTTTGCCTCTTTGTTTTTTTCTCCCCTGGGAAACCGATGTTTTCAAATGTCCTCAGTGACCTGCATCGGTCTGGTCTACCACAAATATGTGTAAATGGTTTTCAGCTGCCGCCAAGAGTTAGATAGCTTGTCTGTTGAGAGCCAAATGTCGCTTCTGCCGTCGTTCATTCCCAATTAACAGGGGAGTCTGTCAACTCCTCTTTGTCTCCTGTCTGTAAGAGACAACGCAATCACGTCAAACTCATCAACTGAACATGACAATTTTGTGGCTTTCCAGTGAAACGACCGAAAAGCTATTCAAGCACCAAATGGCATCGTTGAGTGATTGATTGGTTTTCGTTCAGAAAAAGCCATGCAGCGATTTCATCCTATTTTAGAGAAAATATAGTTTTTGAAACCTGAATGGACTCATTTCTAATCCCTTAGGCATTAATCTTGTTTTTCTCAAATATATGCACCATAACTGAAATAAAAGACTGTTTAAAATTAAAATTTTATGTTTGAAAATACGTTTAACTCTTTAAGTTCTCCAAACTCACCATTCAATTTACAGTGGATAAAACAATATTTGGACAAGTTCAGCAAAGAGGAAAAACAGACGCAAAACGTGTCTCATTTCGAAACCTTTCGCACTTGTATGATAATTTTAATATCTCAGATAGAATGCTATACCACTACCATTAGATACATCTGTTGGGATTGATAACAGGCAACGAAAGAGTGATGACTACATAAATTCATCGCAATAAAAGTATTTGGACAACCCTCTCTCGAAAGAAATGTTCTTGGTATTCTTTTGTGTACAAGAGCAGTCAGCGTGGTGTATTGAAGCAATCCACAACGCGTCACGCATAAAGAAGCAGCACGGGGAACAACATTAGAATAACTCGCTTTAATTTCAAATTACGTGCGGGAGGTAAAAATAGTCTAGGCGCATTTATAAGTTTATGGGATTTTGAATGAACGCTTGTTCACGGTAGGGGGAATACCTTCATTAGAAGGTACCTAATCATGTGGTACC